>JARBWK010000011.1:68715566-68895566 GCA_030556195.1 Anolis apletophallus
TGTGGGGTCATGGCTGTGTCGTTGTTGTTCTGATGGGTGGGATGTTGAAGTCCTGTGGAGTTGGTGGTGTGTGGTTGGGATGGTGGTTGGAGAAGAGTTTGTGGTGTTGAGTGTTTTGTTTGTTGTTGTGAGTGTGTAGTGGTAGTGTGGTGTGGATGTATGGTGTGTATGTGGGGTGTGTTAGTTGGTTGTACTGTGCAGGTTTCTGTTTACCAGTGGCATGTATGCGTTGTCTGTGTTGTGTGTGAGCTGTTGTGGGTCTGTATGGTGTGCATCGCAAGTTGTGTGGCTGTCAAGTTGTGGGTGTGGTGTTTATAAATTGGAGGATTGGTGGTGTGTGTTTGGGATGGTGCTTGGAGAAGAGTGTGTGGTGTTGTGTAGTTTGTTGTTGTGAGTGTGCAGTGGTAGTGTGGTGTGGATGTACGGTGTGTATGTGGGGTGTGTTAGTTGGTTGTACTGTGCAGGTTTCTGTTTAGCAGTGGTATGTATGCGTTGTGTGAGTTGTGTAGTGGGTCTGTAGAGGTAGGCATCGTGAGTTGTGTGGCTGTCATGTTGTGGGGGTGGTGTTTGTAAAGTGGAGGATTGGTGGTGTGTGTTTGGGATGGTGCTTGGAGAAGAGTGTGTGGTGTTGAGTGTGTAGTTTGTTGTTGTGAGTGTGCAGTGGTAGTGTGGTGTGGATATACGGTGTGTATGTGGGGTGTGTTAGTTGGTTGTACTGTGCAGGTTTCTTTTTAGCAGTGGTATGTATGCGTTGTGTGTGTTGTGTGTCTGTTGTGTTGTGGGTCTCTAGAGGTAGGCATCGCGAGTTGTGTGGCTGTCATGTTGTGGGTGTGGTGTGTTAAGTGAGTGTCTTTTCTTGTGGGTGTCTTTTGCCCTGTGAGTGGTATGTATGTGCTCTGTGCACATAGTTGTGTATCTTCTGCATATTGGCGTTGTGTGGTATTTTGTGCTGGCTTGGTCTTTTGGACTGTGTTTCTCGAGTGTGGTTGTGAGAGTTGTAGTGTCTGGAGGAGTGTGTGGTGGTTTTTTTTGATGATTTTGTTGATGTGATTGTGTGGCTGGTCGTACCATGGTCAGTGGTTTGTGGTGATTACCAGTGGTTAGTTTTTGTGGTTTGGCCAGTGTGGCAGAGGCTGAAGGAGCCTGTCCTTTTGGCACTGCGTGTCCTCGTCAGTCCGACTGGCTGTGGTGTGTGGGATGCTGTCCTGAGGTGATTTGTTTTGGCGGCAGTTATTTTGGAGAAATTGTCGCACGCAGGGGGCGGGGGGCGGGGCCAGGCCGGGGGAAGGGGGTGGAGTGGTTTTGGGGGTGGCAGGAGGCGGGGCCTGGCCGGGGGTGGAGTGGTTGTGGGGATGGCAGGGGGCGTGGCCTCCGCTGGGAAGCGGCGCTGGCATTTTGTGTGGACCAATGTCAGCCAATGGGATTCGCTGGTGGCCGCGAAGGACGCTGGGAAATGTAGGTTTTTTTTCATCGTTGTTTTGGGGGCCTTCTAGGTTTTGGGGGGGAAAGTTTATTTGCTAAAAACCTTCCTTGCCTGAGGCCTATTTTTGTTGCCAAGTTTGGTGTCTCTGTCTTGGAAGGTTTCTCTGCCTATGGCAGTCTTTCGATGACGGGTCCTCCTTTATATATATAGATGCAGGTCAAAGCGAAGGGGGTGGAGCCAAACAAGAGGGCCGTGTGACCCCTCCTAAATGGCCAATCGTTCACCGCCCCCTTAAAGGGGTTCACCGCCCCCCAAATTCCCCCGAGTCTCCCACCGCCCCCTTGGATGGCCTCACCGCCCACCAGAGGCCGGTACCCCCCACTTTGAGAAACAGTGCTGGAAAAATTACACTGTTTAGCCGGTATTTCACCACCTGACAACCGCCGGGAAGTAGTAGTCAACAATGAACAGAGAAAGACAGTGACATCTCCGGCCCATCCTCTGTTCGGATATCAGCCAGCATGCCAACAACTTAAATCAAGAAACAGTTTTCTAAAATCTAGAGATACTCGCAAGAACACCTCAGCAAGCAAGAGTCCAAAAGTGGCAGAGTCAAACCCGGAACCTCAATTAGTGGCTGAGACTGAATGAGAGATTCCCTCCTGGGCACACAGAATAGGCTACACTCTGGCACCACGAGATGCTGAGCCAACCTTAAGAAATGGGACCACAAAGTTGAGTCCGTGACATGCAAGTGTAGAGAAGAGCAAAACACAGACCACCTACTACAATGCAGCCTGAGCTCGCCATGTGCATAATGGAGGACCTCCTTACAGCGACACCAGAGGCACTCCAAGTGGCCAGCTTCTGGCCAAAGGACATCTAATATAATGCCAAGTTTTTAAACTTTGTGTGTTTTTGGTTTGCTCCCTATACAATAAATAGATAAAATAAATATTAACGAAATAAATTATATTCAAATAAAACATATATTATTTCGTAATAATAATTAAAATATTAAAGGGATAAATAATAAATAAAAATATATAAATGAATAAGTATAATCAAAGAAAACATACATTAAAAATTAAAAATATGTAATAATTTAAAATATTAACTTTAATAAGAAAATTTAAATATAATAAGAAAATGTAATGACCACTCAAATTCAAATAATTTAAAAATATTATTACATTACCTTTACTACTAATAAATACAATTATAATAATATTAAGTAATCAAATAAAAATGTTAATTTTAAAAAATAAAATTAATGTATTGTAATAATATTAAAGGGATAAATAATAATCAAATAAAATATACTGTATATTGCTTTAAAATAAAAATATAGTAATAACATTAAAGGAATAAGTAATAATCAAATAAAATATATTAATTTAAAAAAATTCCAAAGACCATAGAAAATAGAACAAAAGTAATACTTTATAAACGCCTTTAATTGAAAACTCCGAAAACCAATTATTTTTTTATATATATACATTTTTGTCAAGAAATAAACAAAAACAAAAAACCTTAACAAATAACCAGAAATATATTCCAACTCGAGTGCGTTTTAATATATATATATATAATATATAAAAGAAATATTTTATCATTTCATTCTATTAAATCCCATTAAAAAGAAAAACAATCAACTATTAATTAATTATTATACATCTAAGAATCAAAATTCTTTTCAGTAGCAAACCACTACTATTAGAAAAGAGGCGCTAAGAAAGAAAGAAAAGTAAAATAGCAATAATTCATAGAAGTTAATTAATATTAATTAATATCAATTAATTGATATATTAATTGATATTAATTAGTATCAATTAATATTACTCAATTAATATCATTTAATTAATAAGGAATATTTCCTCATTAATTAACGACTGAAATTCAGGTATATAAAATCAATGTTAAGTTTCATTTGTTCATTTATTCCTTCTTTTTGAAATTGAATATATGAATTAAGGGCGGATTTAAATTTGTTAACTAATCCCAAAATGAACAGTATTTCATTCTTTTAATATTATTATTTCATTTCCTTCTTTCTAATCCTTCCATTCTTTTTCCGTATTTTTTCATCGCCTGTCAATCAAACTGATCCCGCCCCAGAGGTCAAATTGGGGCAACAAAGGGGCGGGGCCTAAAGGGTGTGTGTGTGTGTAATCACCAATTATTTTGTGTGTAATAGTAATAATAATTTGTGATTATTTTTATTCTTCCCTGAACATATATATTCATTAAGAATAATAATTCCATGAAATAAAGTCAGGGAATATTTTGGGGATTGTTTTCTTGTGTCCACTCTGCCCTGTATTTATTTTATTCAATTAGTATTATTACTGTTTTGGATTATTATTATTATGCATTTATGGGATTGTTTCTTTGTGTTCGCTTTGCCCTGTACATATGTATTTATTTATAGTAATAATTCCATGAAACAAAGTTAGGGAATAATAATATTTTTTTGGATTATTTCCTTGCTCTGTCCTGAATGGATTATTATTGTTGTTGCTGTTGTTGTGGATTTTTGGAAGCATTTTCTTGTCTTCGCCCTGCCCTGAACATATTATTTTAATGCATTTTTGGGATTACTTCCTTGCTCCCACTCCGCCCTGAAGGTAGGTATTATCATTCCCAGAACAGAAAGTCGTTTATTTATTAATTAAAAAAATTGGAGGAGGGGGGTCACTTCCTGTCTGGGCCAAGGGGCGGGGCCTGCTGCAAGGGGTCAGCTTCCGGGTCGACGAGGGAGGAGGCGAAGGCGGACTGGACGATCTGGAAGCCAAAGGATTCGAGGAGGGACATGTTCTGCTGCGGGGAGAAGGGTGATGCCCCCAGGTCAGCCAGGGTCGCGACCCCTGACCCTGGGGCCCGAGGGGGGTGAGCCTTGGCCAGGTGCTTCCCCAGGAAGGCCTTCGAGCGGAAGACACCCCCGCATTCCGCGCACGGGAAGCGCCGCTCGGTCACCTCCAGTGCTTCCGGGTCAGGGGTCGCCTTCAGCTCGTCCGGGAGGTCGCCGTAGGGGTCGGGGTCGGGGCCCTCAATCGGGTCCAAAGGGGAGCATTTCGGGCCTTGTGGGAGAGAAGGAAGAGGAAGCAGAAAGAGTACGTCATATGTATAATTATATATTATATTGTGTGTGTGTGTGTGTGTGTGTATCATCTATATGTTTGTTTGTTGGATTAGCAGAACTCAAAAACCACTGTACGAATTGACACCAAATTTGGACACAATACCCCTAGCAGGCCAACGAGTGACCATCACTCATAAAAATATTGAAAAGGCCAACAAAGAGCAAAAAAAAAACAAAAAATACATTACAACGCATGCGCAAAACCACACATATACATATGCACACACACATATCTACACATATACACAAATATATATTTTCTTTTATTATTATTATTATGGAAAAGAAACATATACACAATATATACACACACAAAACACATTTACATAGACTGGGCCCAGCAACACATGGCAGGGGACAGCTAGTATTATATATATATATATATATATATATATATATATATATATATAATAAAGAAATATATATAATCTATATATGTATATATTTCCTTATTATACACACACACATATATAATATAATATATATGTAATATAATATATATAAGTAATATAAAATATAGTATTTCATAATCAAATTACTTTACCCTGGCTTTGTTATGTGTAGGTTATTATTATATATATATATATATATATATATATATATGAGTGTGTGTGTGTGTGTGTAACATCTATATAATATAATGAAGTAATATATAACATTTAATAAACTAATACTGATATATAGCAAAATATAAAAATGTGATTGTAGAATACATTATATGGTATTATATAAAGTAATACTGATATATATATAAATCCTAGATTTTACGTGTTTCCTCCACCACAGGCATCCCAGTGTTCCTGACTCTCCATTGGTGTGGAATTTGCCACTCCCTTTCCTATTCTTCTCTTGGCACACAGCAAACGGAGGAATTGATCAGCAACTCAACATACTAGAGAGGTTTGGGGAGAATTGGCATGATTTATAGGACCATAGATTGCATGTGTTTCCTCCACCACAGGCATCCCAGTGTTTCTGACTCTCTCCATTGGTGTGGAATTTGCATAACCCCGCCCACTGCCTCTCCCTTCACCCTTTTCTATTATTTCCTATGACACACAGCTAAAAGAGGAGTTGATCAGCAACTGAACATACTAGAGTGTTTTGGGGAGAATTCACCATGATGTATAGGAGTTGTAAGTCTTGGGTTGTATAGTTCACCTGCAATCTAAGAGCACTCTGAAGCCCACCAACGATGGACTTGGAACTAACTTGGCACACCGAACACGCATGAGCAACAAAACATGCTGGAGGTCTTTGGATGGATTTAGTGGACTTGTAGTTCACCTACATCCAGAACGTATTATGAACCCAAACAATGATGGATCTGCACCAGACTTGGCATGTATACCCGATATGCCCAAATTTGAGGGAAATTGGCCTGGACATTTTGGAGTTGTAGGTACTGGGATTTATAGTTCAGCTGCAATCAATGAGCCCTCTGAACTCCAACAAAATGATGGACATGGACCAACCTTGGCACAGAGAACCCGCAAGACTAACTCGACCTTCGGGAGGGGTTTGAGGGAACTGACTGACCATAGTGGGAGTTATAGTTTACCCTACAACCAGAGAGCACACTGAACTCCACCTAAGATGCATCTAGAGCAAATACTGATGGTGCTTCTCGGGGTTAACCTGGCGTGATGTGAGTTGTAGTTCACCCACAACCTTATGCAATTTGTAGTTTCTCAAATAACCCCGACAACGCCAAGGACCTGAGCTAGTAATATCATATTTTTTAATTGAATAACACTTGTCCGGGTGAAGGAAAATATATCATATTTTAAAAAGTAATACAAACACACAAACACACACACATATATATAACGTATTATTTAATAGAATACAACTGACATAGATAGATAAAATATAATGAAGTAATATAATAAAGTGATATATATAATGTATGAAATAATATATAATATTTAATAATTGAATGTTTGACCCCAGGGGAGGCGTGGGGAGTCAAAGGTCAGGGGGTGGGGGCCGAGGGGGTGAAAGGTCAAAGGTGTGGACTTGCCTTTGATGCCATAGGTCCTGGCGCTGTGGAGGCAGGCGGCTGGCCCCGCCCCATTCGGGAGGGGCTCCGGTTGCCGGGAGACCTGGGGAAGGGGAACATCGTGGTGGGTTTTAACATGGACCTTTAAGTAGGAGGCAGAGGAGAAACCTAGACAAGACAAAAGGAGGTCAGATCCTGCGCCCCGGAAGCACACCCCCCTCTCACTCTGCACTTCCTGCTCCTCCCCCTCCTCCCCGATTTACGGGAAAAATGGGAAGGGGGTCCCCCCTTATAAATTGTTATTATTATAAAATATATAATAAAATAATAAAAATTAATATAATAATTATAGGAAAATAATTACAGGAAAATTGATTTTTTAAACAATAATAATAATATAAAATGAATAATAAAAATACAAAGTAATATTAAAAATAATAACAATACTAAAATGTATAACTTTTGCATCTAATAATAGGTTCTGGGCCCCAGACCTCGGGTAAGTCACACTCTCTCAGCCTCCTTAGAAATGTATTTTTATTATATAATATTGCATTTTATTATCATACACTACTGTATTATTTTAATATTATATTTCATTATTATAATCAAATACTGCACTTAATTATTATATGCCACTGTATTATATAATAAAATATATTATTATTTCATTATTTCATTGTTATTATATTATTATTCCATTATTATTATTTATACTATATAAAATATATTAAGAGAAAATTATCACCATATAAAAATAATATAATATTAAAATAATACAGTAGTGTATAACAATAAAATGCAATACAATCTAATAATAACAATAGAATAATAAAGCAATACAATATTTTATAATATAATAATGGTAAAATATATTAAAATAGTAAAATAACGTATAATAATAAAATATAATATTAAATTTATACAATAGTGTATAATAATACCTTAATATTATAATAAAATATATTTAAATATATTTTAAAATAATGAAATGGAATATTAAAATAATACCATAGCCCCGCCTCCTCTATGCCCTGCCCCCTACCTCTGTTACAGATGGTGCAGAAGTTGGCAGGCCCCTCGCTGTGCTTCTTTAGGTGGTCAGCCAAGTAGGCTGCCCGCAGGAACTTCCCACACACCTGGCATGGAACCTTGTCCTCATGGCACGCCAAGTGTGAGCGCAGCCGGTCACGCGTGGCAAACGAGGCTTGGCATGTCTGCACCCAAAGCACAAGGAGTTGCCATTATAATTATAATTACTATTAAAATTTTACTATAGATATTATATTTTAATTATTATTGTACATTATTTATTGTTATATTACTTATTTTATTATGGTTTCATTATATTATATATTTAATTTTATTGTAAATAATATATATTATATATTTAATTTTTAAAATACTATTAATAAAATATTATATTCACATTATATTCATTTTATTATTGTATTTTTGTTATGAGCAAGCACAACCAGCACATAATTATTTCATTTGTATTATTTGTATTATTATTCTTTAATATTATTAAATTATTATTACAATATGTATATTATATATTAGAAAAATAATTTAGTTTATTATTACTATTATTTCATTATTATTGATTTTTATTATATATATTATTTTATTATTATAAAATTAATTTATTGTATTATTAGGATTATTTCATTAATATTAATTTTATTACTATTATATCTTTCATTATATTATTTTTTATTATTATTATAGTATTATTTCTACATTCTTAATATTTTATGATTAATATATATCATTTATTTGTTTATTATTTGTTTTATTTTATAATTGCATTGTAACTATTATTTAAAATTATGTATGATTTCATTTTTATATACAATATAGGTAAAGGTTTTCCCTTCACATTAAGTCCAGTTAAGTCTGACTCTGGGGTCTGGTGCTCATCTCCATTTCTAAGCCGAAGAGCCGGCGTTGTCCGTAGACACCTCCAAGATCATGTGGCCAGCATGAGTGTATGAAGTGTTGTTACCTTCCCGCAGAAGCCGTATCTATTGATCTACTCACAGTTGCATGTTTTCGAACTGCTAGGTTGGCAGAAGCTGGGCCTAACAGCAGGAGCTCACCCTGCTCCTGGGATCTGAACCACCAACCTTTCAGTCAGCAAGTAGAGCAGCTAAACGGTTTAAGCTGCTGTGCCGTCGCGGCCCCTTTTTATATACAATATTATATATTATATAATATATAAAAATAACAGCACTATATAATATATGTAATATTAATAATGTAATATACTATATATACTACAACCTATGATATAGTACAATATATTATATAATAATAGTATAATATACAGGTTATGTATTATACAGTATGTATTGTGCTATAATACTATACTACAAGATAATAATATATTTAATATAATAATTGTATATTTTACATGTCATATTACTAATATTATTATATGTTTGGTTATAATATTTTATTTTATTTGTCTTATAATTTATTATTATTATTATTATATATTTCCTTATGATTACTTATTTCATTGTATTGTTATTCTTATTATTACTTTCTTCTAATTCTTATTAATTGAGAGCCGGCTTTAGCACAGCAGGTTAATCACCAGCTGCAGTAAATCTTGCCAACCAAAAGGTTGATAGTTCAAAGCCGGGTCAGGGTGAGCTCCTGACCATCAGCCCAGCTCTCCGCCCACCTAATGGATCGAAAACAGAAATGTGAGTAGATGAATAAGAACTGCATTAAGTGGGGAGGTATTTTAGGCACGGAATTACAGAGGAAAGTTTACAAAGTAAGCATTTCAGCAGGGAGAAGGAGCAACAGCACCCCCTGTGGCCAGAACCAAGAACAGCCTCCAATGATGCCAAATGATGAGAAAAAGCCTATATGTACCTCTATCTGTTGTCTGTCTTTTATAATCAGCATTAAATGTTTGCTGTATACGTGTTCTGTGATCTGCCCTGAGTCCCATTTGGGGTTAGAAGGGCGGAATAGAAGTACTGCAAATAAATAAGTAAGTAAATAAATAAATTTGTGTGTCCCATGTGGAATGTTAGTTTTATTTTATTTATTTGATTATTATTTATTTTTATTATTTTATTTATTATCAATTTATAATTTTATTTATTAATTAGTTATTTATTTATTTTATTATTTCCACAGAAGTGGTAACTATTGATCTACTCACATTTGCATGTTTTTGAACTGCTAGGTTGCCAGAAGCTGGGGTCAACAGCGAGAGCTCACCCTGCTCCCCGAATTGGAACCACCGATCTTTCGGCCAGCAAGTAGAGCGGTTTAGCAATTTTATCTGCTCAACCAGGGGCTCCATATTTTTAATTACTTTCATTATTATTATTGCTTTTATTATATTATACTGTATATTTATTATGTATTATAGAAAAATTAGGACATCCAGAAATATTATAGGAAAATTTATTGTTTAAAATAAGAATTTTTTTCTTAAATGAGGAGATCCCAGAAATATAAGTTATATTATATAGAATCATCAATATATAAATACATAAATATGACATTTTTTCAATATTTCCATTTCTTTGGACAAAGCACTGAGCAAAATAGGTTTACACTCCGAAATAAATATTTCAATTTTTAAAAAGTAACATTTTAAATAAATAAAATTTTAAAACAATGTAAATAAATGAGTATTTTTTAAAACACTTCAAATTTATAAAAATTAAAAAATTTAAATTTAAGAAATTAATCAAGAAATGACAAAATTAAAATAGTAAATATTTTAAAAAGAGAATAAACTAACTGAAATATTTAAAAATATTTAAACTTAAATATTTTTTTAAATCAATAAAGTCAACGAAATAGTTCCCATTGGTCAAAAAGTAATGTTTGTTTTAAATAAAAAAGTACAATGGGATTTTTAAAATGTTAAACAAAATTCTAATACTAAATAATAATAAAAAAATAACAAAGAATAAATAATACCAAATAATAAAGATTGAATAATAGTAACAAAGAATAAAAATGTAAGACATAAAATTAAATAATGATACCAAATAACAATAAATTAAAACTAATAAATAGTAATACCAGATAATAATACCAATACTAATAAAATAATAAAATAAATAATGATGGTAATAAATAACAAGTAATAAATTATTAATAAATTATAATGCTAAATAATAATAAAATAAATAACAATAATAATTTAATAACACTTATGAAATAATACCAAATAAAAATAAAATAATATGAAATAATAGAAAAATTAATAATAAATAAAATATTCCAAATAATAAAATTATATAATTGTTATACCTAATAAATAAAATTGAATAATACCAACTCATAATAATAAATAATAATAGTAATAAATAAAATAATAGCCAATAATAAAACAATACAAATAATAAAAATAAAATAATAATAGTAATAATAAAGGAATGTCCCCTGGACGGCCTTTGGGAGCTCTTACGCGGCGATGCATATCTCTCTACAGAAAGGCAAGGCGGGAAGTGTGTTTTGCGAAATACCTCTTGGCGCCTCAATGGCTCTAGGGACGGAGGGGCAGACGCCGGGCCTATTCCTTGGAGGCTGTTCCCCATTTCCTGCTAATTTAACAGGCAGGAAGTAGAAACATTAGACACAGTAATGGAGGGAGGGAAAGACCCGCCTCCAACAACAAAAAGAAAATTGTAACATATTATTAATTACATATTACTATTATCATTATATTATTGTTACTTTTGTTTTATTATAAATTAAAGAATGATTAGTATTATATATTATTATTTATTATATAATAATTATTATATATTAATATGTATTATATATTACTATTATCATTATATTTATTGTTCTAGTATTACTTTTATTTTATTACAAATTGCAGAATGATTAGAATTATTATATATTATTATTCATTACTATTGCTATTAAATATTATTACTTTTATTTTATTATATTGTAGCAACATTGAAGAATTATTATAATATATTATCATTATATTAATATAAGAATAGATATAATGAATAACAATATATAATAGTTATATTCTACTAATAATAATTATATTAATATAATGATAATAGTAATATATAATTAATATTTTATAACTATACAGTAATTATTTATTATAGTGTAAAGGTTTCTCCCCCTGACATTAAGTCCAGTCATGTCCTATATAATAATTATTTATTATAAATTACTATTATTATATTAATATATTATCATTGTATTATATTAATGTAATAATAATAGGTAAAGGTTTCTCTTCAACATTAAGTCTTGTCGTGTCCAACTTTGGGGGTTGGTGCTCATCTATATTTCTAAGCCTAAAAGCCGGTGTTACCTGTAGACACCAAGATCATGGAGCGCTGCTACTTTCCTGCTAGAGCGGTATCTATTAATCTATTCACATTTACATGTTTTCAAACTGCTAGGTTGGCAGAAGCTGAGGCTAACAGCAGGAGCTCACCCTGCTCCCCAGATTCGAACTGCCGACCTTTCGGTCAGCAAGTTCAGTAGCTCAGCAGTTTAACCCGCTGCACCACTGGTGCAATAATAGTAATATAGTAATATATAAGAAATAATATATAATAATAAATCTAATAATCATTCTTCAGTTTATAATATAAAATAAATTGAATAAAATAATATATAATATAATAATAGTAATATATGATCAATAATAATATATAATAGTCATTCTAGTAATCATTCTTCAATCATTCTTCCATTTATTATAAAAGCAATAATAAAATATAATATAATGGTAAAGGTTTTCCCCTGACATTAAGTCTGGTCGTGTCCGACTCTGGGGGTTGGTGTTCATCTCCATTTCTAAGCCGGCGTTATCTGTAGACACCTCCAAGGTCATGTGGCCGACATGATTGCTTGGAGCACTGTTACCTTCCCGCTGGAGCGGTATCTATTGATCTACTCACACTTGCATGTTTTTTGAACTGCTAGGTTGGCAGAAGCTGGAGCTAACAGTGGGAATTCACACTGCTCCCAGGATTCAAACCTGTGACCTTTCGGTCAACAGGTTCAGCACATCAGTGGTTTAACCCACTGTGCCGTATATAATAATTATATATAACACTTCTAATCATTGTTCAATCATTCTTCAATTTATAATAAAATAAAAGTTTTATATAATAATAGCAATATATAAATTATTATATATTACTATTATTATATTATATATTATTACTTTTATTTTATTATATTATAGAAAAAAACACATATAATTATTAAATTATAATATATTATTTATTTATTATATAGTACTATTATCATATTTTTATTATTACATTATAGAAAATTGAAGAATGATTATTATATCATATTATTCATTATATATTATTATTGTTTTATATTATAGAACATTTACATATATATATATATATTATTTTTTGCTCAGCGCTTTCTTCAAAGCGGAAACTCAGAAAGGAAGGAAGGAAGGAGGGAAGAGGTAAACAGGCAGATATATTTATAGATAGATATGAAGAAATAAATGAATACATCCTACCTGACATTTGTGAGGCCGCTCCGAAGTGTGGACCTGCTTGATGTGTCCGTTCAAATGGTCCGGCCTTGGAATAAATGCATAAATAAGAATTCTTATTATTATTATTATACATAAATAATAATAAAATCATTATTAGAAATATTTTATTAATTATATGTAATTATATTTATTAATAGTTATTATTTTAGGAAAATTCTTATAAGAAATATTTTAATAATATTGTTTTATAATATAATATATTATGTTTTAATTACTATATTATTATTTATTATTCTATTGGGTTAATCATGTCACTTACTATTTTAAAAAAGTACAGCATTATTATTTTAAATATTATTGTTTTATGTAAATTATTATTAGAAATATTTTAAAGTTTATTTTCAATAAAATGGAAAATTAAATATCTGCGACTTGGCCGCCACATTGTCTTTCCTGCTTTGACCATATCTTTTAATAGTTTTCTAAGTGATAGTGAACTACTTTTAATATAGATTGGTTCACTGCACTCTATGGGGACATTAGAATATCAATAAAATTGGAAGTTCAAAATTCGCGACTTGGCCGCCATTTTGTCCTTCCCGTTTCTACCAGATATTTTAATATTTTCTTAAGGATTATTGAATTATTTTTTAATATAGATTGGTTCTCTACACTCCATAAGATGTTGGTAAACCAGTAAAATCAAAAATTAAAATTCGCAAATTGGCCGCCATTTTATCCTTCTAGCTTTACCAGATGTTTTGATAGTTTGGTATAAAATGACTATTTTAATGAGATATTGGCCCTATATATTCTATGGGACATTGGTATATCCATAAAATCAGAAATTTAAAAATTTGCGACTTGGCCGTCATTTTGTCCTTTCCACTTCGACCAGATCTTTTAATATTTTCTTAAGTGATATTGAACTGGAACAGGAGTTTTCCCAGAGGGATTAAAAGAGGCGATGGCGAGTCCGCTGCTGAAGAAGCCGAACTTAGATCGTTCGGCTCCCTCCAGTTACCGCCCAGTCTCAAACTTTCTGAACTGCTAGGTTGGCAGGGCAAGGTGATTGAGAGGCAGCAGCAGGACAGCTGCAGCAGTTCTTAAATGACACAGCCGGGGTTGACCCCTTCCAGTCCGGCTTCCGTGCGGGTCACGGGACGGAGACCATGTTGGTCTCCATCACAGACCAGCTCCGCTGCCAGTGGATCAAGAAGGATCAGTGCCGTGGGAACACCTCCAATATACCCTTTCTTCCCCCTCCTGCCGAACTCATGCTGCTGCTTGCGGGGGGAGGAGGAGGAAGGGCCGGGCGGCGGCAGCGAAGAACAAGGAGCTGGGGCGCCTCCTCCTTCGGCCGTTTCCCCTCTGCCTGCGCCAGCCAGCCTCCAATTAAGAGAGGGAGGAGGGAAGGGTGACGTCACTCGGGCCCCGCCCCCTTCCCAGCGGTCGCCATTTGAGGAAGAGGAAAGGCCGGCAGAGAGGCTGAGGTGAGCGGAGGGAGGGTCGCAAAGGGGTGGAGTGTCCCCCTCCCCATGAGGAAGAGGCCCGTCCGCCCGCCCATCATTATTTGAATCCGGTGCTCTCTGGGTGTAGGTGAACTACAACTTCCAAACTCAATGTCAATTCCCAAGCAAACCCTTTCAGTACTTTCTGTTGGTAATGAGAGTTCAATATGCCAAGTTTGGTTCAATTCCATTGTTGCAAGAGTTCAGGATGCTCTTTGATTGTGTGTTAACTATAAATCCCAGAAACTGTAACTCCCAAATGTCAAGGTCTATTTCCCCCAAACTCCATCTGTGTTCACATTTGGGCATATTGAGTATTCATGCCAAGTTTGTTCCTGATCCAACATTGTTTGAGTCCATGGTGCTCTCTTGGTTATCGGAGTTCTATGTGGGAAGTTTGAATGCGGGTGAACTATAACTCCCAGCATCGAAACAGGTCCAGGTTTCACACTAAGTGAGTGTATAAATACATTTAAAAACATATTAACTATATGTATTACTGTGTTAGAGTGTCATTTTGGTTGGTGGTGTGCCCCAGGATTTTGTAAATGTAAAAAATGTGCCGCGGCTCAAAAAAGGTTGGGAAATACTGCAGTAGACCATACTTTACTGATCCACCGCTTAGCCACCTTGGGAGTTAGGGGGATGGCCCTTAAATGGGTATCTTCCTTCCTCCAGGACAGGGGTCAGCGAATGGTGAGGGGAGAGGTGGTCTCTGAGGTGGTCTCTCCTCTATTATTTAACATCTATATGTGTCCACTGGCCCGACAGGTGCGTAGTTTTGGTCTGGAGTGTCATCAGTACGCTGATGACACTCAGCTTGTGCTGAGGATGGATGGCCGGTCAGACTCCGTACCCGATTGTTTCCATCAGTGCCTTGAGGCCGTGACTGGATGGCTACACTCCAGCCAGTTGAAGGTGAACCCATCGAAGACAGATCCTATGGCTGGGTCGCCCGGGTGCGGGGGAATGCCGGCTGTCTACCCTGGACGTCAAGGCACTATGCCCGTCGTCTTCAGTAAAAAGCCTGGGGGTCCAGTTAGACCTGTTGCTGACAATGGAGGCCCAGGTCTCCACTGTCAGCAAGACCGCATTGTTCCATCTACGGCAGGCTAGGCGACTGGCACCTTACCTATTTAGGAGCGACCTGGCTACGGTGATCCAGGTAATGGTCATCTCAAGATTCGACTACTGTAACGCCCTTTACATTGGCCTTCCTTTGACCATGATCCGGAAACTCAAGCTGGTGCAGAATGCAGCTGCTCGACTCCTTGCCGGGATGCCGGCAAGGTGTCGGATCACTCCAATCTTGCAGCAACTGCCCTGGCTACCAGTGGAGTACCGGATCATATTCAAGGTGCTGGTTTTAACCTTCAAGGCCTTGCATGGTCTAGGGCCGGTGTACCTGAGGGCCCGTCTTTCTCCATATGTTCCCCAGAGATCAGAAGAGCAAAATCTCCTTGAAGTTCCTACTGTTCGGACGTACCATCTGTCCTCCACCAGACAAAGAGCTTTCTCTGGAACACCTTGCCTACCGATCAATGTTCGATCAATTCGAGAGCTGTCTTCCTTCCGGAGGGCCTGTAAAACCACCCTCTTCCGGCAGGCATTCAATTTGAGCGGCTCTTTGTAACACTTTTTAAATTTTAACTCTATAACCTGTTAATTGTAGTCATTGGGATGTTTTATGCGATTGCTAGATGTTGTAAACCGCCCCAAGCCTGCGGGAAGGAGCGGTCTAAAAGTTGAAATAATAAAATAAATAAATATGAGTTCTCTACACTCTATGGGACGTTAGGGTATCAAATCAGAATTTAAAAATTCACGACACGGCCGCCATTTTGTCCTTTCGGCTTCAACCAGATATTTATATTTTCTTAAGGGATAATCAACTGGTTCGAATGTATTCTGGTTATCCGGGCCTTATGGGTATCTCCATAAAATCGGAATTTAAAATTCGTGACTCGGCCACCATTTTATCCAACCCTAACCCGTATAACCCCTAACCCATTCCCACTCTACACTCCATGGGAGGTGAGTCTCTCAGTACAATGGGAGACTCCTCCTCCTCCTCCGCTTACTGTCATGATCACCGTGTCATGCAACAATGAGCTCCTAAGTCCTGACACAGAGCATATGGCCGATGGCTGCGAGGGAGGACAGGATGCTGCGAGGACGCATGAACCGGCCATAAAGGTCAATGGCCCTGAGGGGAGAAGGTAGGCTCTGGTGTATGGGAAAAGGCAGGCACCAGCCAAGGTCCTATAGGGATGGCCAATACTCCTGTATTCCGAGCATTCAAGATGTTTGGTACCTTCAGCCCCTGTGCATCTTGGCGTATGCTTTTAAGAGAAGACTAAACCCATAGCAACACAGTTGGAGAACAAAACCCTTACACTATTGTATCTAACTATCTATCTCGTATCTATTGCATCCACCTAGCCCAGGGGTCAGGAACCTATGGCTCAAGAGCCAGATGTGGCTCTTTTCATTATTGCATCTGGCTCTCCAGAGCAGCCCAGGCCTCGGTTTCCCAGCATGCAGTGGGGAAGAGTGACACATTCTCCATTCTCCCTCTTCCTTCCTCTCCCTTCCTTTCTTTCTCCCCCTTCACCCTTTCCTTCTCCTCTCCTTCCTTTTCCCTCCCTCTCCCCTTCCTTCTTTCCTCAATTCTCTCTTCCTCCCTTTCTCCCCTTCATCCTTTCCTTCTCTCCTTCCTTTTCCCTCCCTCTCTCCCCTTCCTTCTTTCCTCCATGCTCCCTCTTCCTTCCTTTCTCCCCTTCATCCTTTCCTTCTCCTTCCTTTTCCCTCCCTCCCTCCTTCCTTCTTTCCTCCATTCTCCCTCTTCCTTCCTTTCTCCCCTTCATCCTTTCCTTCTCCTCCCTCCCTCTCCTTCCTTCTTTCCTTAATTCTCCCTCTTCCTTCCTTTCTCCCCTTCATCCTTTCCTTCTCTCCTTCCTTTTCCCTCCCTCTCTCCCCTTCCTTCTTTCCTCCATGCTCCCTCTTCCTTCCTTTCTCCTTCATCCTTTCCTTCTCCTTCCTTTTCCCTCCCTCCCTCTCCTTCATTCTTTCCTCCATTCTCCCTCTTCCTTCCTTTCTCCCCTTCATCCTTTCCTTCTCCCTTTTCCCTATCTCTCCTTCCTTCTTTCCTCCTTCTCCCTCTTCCTTCCTTTCTCCCTTCATCCTTTCCTTCTCCCTTCTCTCCTTCTCCTTCCATTCCTCACTCCTCTCCTCCTTCCTTCTTTCCTCATCCATTCTCCCCCTCCCTTCCTTCCTTCCTTTCTCCCCTTCATCCTTTCCTTCTCCTTCTCTCCTTCCTTTTCCCTCCCTCTCTCCCATTCCTTCATTCCTCCATTCTCCCTCTTCCTTCCTTCCTCCCCTTCCTTCCTTCTTCTTCTCTCCTTCCTTTTCCCTCCCTCTCCCCTTCCTTCATTCCTCCATTCTCCCTCTTCCTTCCTTCCTCCCTTCCATTCTCTTCTTCTTCCTTCCTTTTCCCTCCCCTCCCATTCCTTCATTCCTCCATTCTTCTTCCTTCTCTCCTTCCTTTTCCCTCCCTCTCTCCCATTCCTTCATTCCTCCATTCTCCCTCTTCCTTCCTTCCTCCCCATCCTTTCCTTCTCTCCTTCCTTTTCCCTCCCTCTCTCCCATTCCTTCATTCCTCCATTCTCCCTCTTCCTTCCTCCCCTTCATCCTTTCCTTCTCTCCTTCCTTTCCCTCCCTCCCTCTCCTTCCTTCTTTCCTCCATTCTCCCTCCCTCTTCCATTCCTTTCCCCAAAGTCTTCCTTTCCTTCTCCTTCCTTCCTTTTCACTTTTGTCTCTCTCTTTCTCTTTTCTTCTTTTCCCTTCATTATTTTACTTTTTCCTCACTCCTTTCCTCCCTTCCCATTTCCTTCTTCCTTTTCCCCTCCTTGTCTCTCTCCTGCTTTTCTTTTCTTCCTTTTCCATAGTTTGTTCTTCTTTTCTTTCTTCCTCTCCCCTCCCTCCTTTATTTCCTCTTTCTTTTCCCCTTCCTTCCGTCTTCTCTTTCTTCCCAGAGTCCTGAGCATGCCTTTTGCAGAGCTAGGTCTGAAGTGTCCCGTCACTTTTCTCATAGTATGTACCGGGGGAATCCTTTTCTCATAGTATGTACGTATATACTCACATTTAGTTGAATTCAGTCTTAAAATATATTATATACTGTATATTATATGGCTCTCACTGAAATAAATTTCCAAATATTTGGCTTTCATGGCTCACTGAGTCAAAAAGTTTCCCGACCCCTGACCTAGCCTATCTATAAAGACGTGGCTCTTTGAGCAAGCTTTTGAGAATGCAGCAGAATAGGTAACTATGAATGATGAACATGGAAAGGCCAGGCGATGTTACTGGATAACATTTTTAACAGGATGGCACCAAGGATTATATGCTTTTTATACGGTTTTTATATATGTTTTATATTGTCATGTTGATTGTTTTTAAAGCTGTTCAAAATTTCCGAGACGTCCGAATCCTTCATTAATGGTTTCAAAGTGTTATTTCCCGTTTCATTGGGTGATCTTTACTTTGAAAGTAGTTGCTTTATTCCAGAAAGAGGGGGAAGCAAAGGGAAGAAATCCGCATCCAAGCTGGGTTAAACAGGGCTCTTGCTTCCGACTCACTTACTGATTCGTAAGAGAAATGGCGGAAAAAGCTTCAAAATGGTAAGGATACTTCCGGGTTCCCAAATCGCTTTTCGAAATCGCTTCAAAAAGGAATTTAATCTGAATTTATTCCAAATTAAGAAGATCCCGAATGAACCTACCCAGGCCTACTATCTACCTATTGTATCCATTTATCCAGCTATCTATCGTATCTATCTATATTTTGTATCCCTCTATCCTATTTATCATCTATACTATTGCAGTGGTTCTCAACCTTTGGGTCCCCAGGTGTTTTGGCCTACAAATCCCAGCCAGTTTACCAGTTATTAGGATTTCTGGGAGTTGAAGGCCAAAACATCTGGGGAGCCACAGGTTGAGAACCACTGACCTATTGTATCCATTCATACATCCACTGCATCTATCTATCTTCTTATCTATCTATCTATCTATTCACCTACCCATCCACCCACAATTCTATCTATCAGATCTATCTATTGTATCCATCTATCCCATCTTTATAACAAATAACTTTGTTATTTGGGCTTGGCCCCATGTAAGTCACCTCCATTTTTATTTTATAAAAATAAAGTTATTATTATGGACATGTTCTAGAAGCATTCTCTCCTGTTGTTTTGCCTGCATCTATGGCAGGCACCCTCGGAGGTTGTGAGATCTAGCCATCTATGTTGTATATCATCTATCTAAGGTATCCATCCATCTATCCATCCATCCACGTATCGTATCTATTGTAGTCATCTATCCATCCATTCTATCATCTATCTATATTCCTGTCCATCTATCCACCTATCCTATCATCTACATATCTATTGTATCCATTTCTCTATGCAGATGGCTGAAAGGGGGGACAGGATGCTGGGAGGACACATAAAGCTCAATGGCCAAGAGTGGGGAGAAGGTGGGCTCTGGTGTATGGGAAAGGGCAGGCACCTGGGCTGTTGGGTAATGGATGACATTGTAGCTAAGTCACGGACAGTAGTGTGAGAGTATTGTATTCTTCGGCCCCTGCGCTTCTTGGCATATTCTTTCAAGAGGAGACTAATCCCATTGCAACACTGTTGGAGCAAAGGACTCTTACGATTAGTTTGGAATCCCAGCGCTCTCTCTAAGCTTCCGCCTACAATCACATGGAGGGGAGGGAGATGAGCGAGAGGACGACTCACCTGGAGAAGCCCTTCCCACAGCTCTGGCAGATGTAGGGCTTGCCCACAGAGCCGTCGTGGGAGCGGACGTGGTAGGACATGCGGTCCTTCCTCTTGAAGCGCAGGCCGCAGACGGGGCAGGAGTAGGGCTTCTCCCCGGAGTGGGAGAGCTTGTGCCGGTTGAGGTGGTAGACGTCCCGGAAGATCTTCCCACAAATCTCACAGGCCACCTGCTTGCGGGTGCGGCTACGCTTCCGGGGAGGCTCACTCTCGCCCCCAAGGGGCAGCCCGTTTTCCCCCAGGCGGGGCAGGGCCGCGGGAGGTCCCGGTGGTGGGGGCAGGTCCAGGTAGCCCAGCTGCAGGCTGGTGACCCCATGCTGTGCCTCGTGTTGCCGCAGCCGGTTGGCATCAGTGAAAACCTTCCCACACAGGCCGCAGGGTAGGATACCAGCCTCGCGCAGCCCCCCCGGGGCACTGAACATCACAGAGTCCAGCACGCTGGCCTTCCGCGGCCTTCCACGGCCGCGTTTTCCCGGCGACGAGGAGGAAGAGGGGAAAACAGGCAGAACGGGCAGCTGGGCGGAGAGGGCGGCCCCCTCGTCGGTCATCCCGGCGATCCCGTTTCCATTGCTCATGTCCAGGGGGAAGCCCAGCTCCAAGGTGGAGGTGGCAGCGGAGGAGGTGGGCCGGAAAAGCATGAGGTCCGGGCGGGCAGCCGGCGGGACCAGAATCTGGACATTGGACTGCTTGATGACCTCCTGGCAGATGTCGATGACTGAGCGCATGAGGAGAAACTTGGCCGCCGTCATCAGCTCTGGGAAGCTCTCCAGCCGCACCACAATGCGCGAGGTGTAGGCAAAGTCCAGGATGTCGCCAAAGACCTTGGAGCTGATGGTGTGCATCTCCAGCTCCCGGGGGGCTGTCTCTGGGGCGGCCGAGGCATTGGCCCCACCCTCCCCCTCGGTGTTGAGGTTGTTGTTATTGCCATGGCTCCCGCCAAAGACGGACTCAAAATACTCGCTGCAGGCGGCCAGGACGGCCCGGTGGGCAGGGAAGCTCTCCTCGCCCACGCGCAGCAGCACGTCACAGAAGCGTCCCCCTGCCTTGCGTTGCTGGTTCAGGCCCTGCAGCAGGTCGGCGCTGTGACGGCTCACCTGGTAGGTGTAGCAGGAAGGCGGAGGGGGGGTGGCTCCTGCTGGAGGGGGAGGGGCCTCCATGGCCAGCAGAGGGAGGGGTCCCGGCACTATGAAAGAGAAAGGGGGACACGTTAGCGAGGAAAATGGTCAATTGGAATTCAATGGGGGGCGGAAAGAGGAGACACCTTGGAAAGTGTGGGAGTGATTGAAGAAACTAGGGGTGTGTGGCTGAAGGGAATAGGTGCCGCTATGGAACAGAAAGGGGGACACGCGTAATCAGAGAAAATGGTGGGCTGCAAATCAAGGGGGACGACGGAGGGAGGGGGCAGCCAATAAAAACAAAATGGAGGACAACCTGCAAGAAAAGAGGTGGAAGGAAAAGTGGGGAGAACTATCAGAGGAGCCGCTAATGAAGAAAATGGCAGACCACAATGCAATGGGTCCCACAGCAGAGGGCGGGGAATTATTAGGAAGGAAGTGAAGGAGAAATATTATTATAACATTGTTATTTTTATTAGGGAGGGATATAATTATATTATTATTATAAGAAAGGAAGTGACCGCATCTCTGTTTACGAACCTACACGATCTCTTCGATCTTCCGGAGAGGCCCTTCTCTCACTCCCGCCCCCACCGCAAGTGCGACTTGTGGGGACGAGGGAGAGGGCCTTCTTTGTGGTGGCCCCCCCCCCGGCTCTGGAACCTGCTCCCCAGAGATATTAGGCAAGCCCCTATCCTGGCAGTCTTCCAGAAGAGCTTGAAAACTTGGCTTGTTCCAGTGTGCCTTCAATGAATGAATGAACAATAATTCCCTGACTTGACCAAGTCCAGCAGAAATGCCCTCGGAATCACTTTATTTTAGTGGTTAGTGCAATCAGACCCTACTTTATCCTCCGGATTCCCTGTCCAGACACATTACACTGCTGTCTCACCCAGTGTTTTGAATTTTTTAATTTATTGGAGCCGGCCCTGCCCACAGCGATTGATTTCTGGTGTTTTAGATGTTGCGATTTTATATTGTTGATGTGTTCTTTATAATGCTTTTGTATTGTATTTTTATTTATTTATATTTTATTGCTGTGTTCTGTTTATATTGATGTATTGTATTGCTGGGCTAGGCCTCATGTAAGCCGCCCTGAGTCCCCTTGGGGAGATGGTGGCGGGGTATAAATAAAGTATTATTATTTATTTATCATTATTATTACTAGGAAAGAGGTGGGAGGAAAAGGGGGGAAGAATTATGAGAAGGCACGCTAGCAAAGAATATGGCAGACTATAATGCAGTGGGTCCCACGACAGAGGGAGTGGACATTAATGGATGGGCGGCCGCTATGGAAGAGAAAGGGACACACACACATGATATTGAGGAACAATATAATATTATATAATACTAATATTATGAATGATGTATTAGTATTATGCTAGTAATGTAGTCTGTTGTATGTTCATATGACTTATAAGCCGCTCTGAGTCCCCTTCGGGGTGACAAGGGCAGCATATATAGATGTCGTAAATAAATAAATAAATAAAAATATATAAATAAATATATAAATAAAATGGCTGGCTGAGATTCAAGGGAGGATGGAGGAGGGGGGACTACTGCTATTGAAGGAAATGGACCCCACAAGGGATGAAGGGAAATATCAATAAAATTGGAAGTTAAATATTATTGATTGGCTGCAACTAATAGAGGGGGGCCGCTCTGGAAATGAATGAGGAATCGTGATTCAATGAGTCCCACAAGGGACTAATAGAGGGGGGCACTATGGAAGAAAACGGGGAATGTCATCGAAGAAAACGACTGGCGGGAATGGAGGCGGGGCTACTGGAAAGAAATGAAAAAGGCAGTGGGTCTTCACTGAGAAAAATGGCAGATTGCTATTAAAGGAGGGAGGGGACACCATGGAAAGAGGGGCAGTTACTCAAGAAAACATGGGAGAGGGGAACGCCGGAAAGAGGTGGGCAGCTATTCAAGAAAATATGGGAGATATTGAAGGAAATGGGGGGCGCTAGGGGAAGAGAAAGGGGGACAATCCAACTGCGATTGAAGGGGGATGACAGAAAGAGGGGGAGTAACTGAAGTTGTGGGAGTAACTGAAGGAAATGGGGGCTATGGATGAAGGGAATGGGGCGCCATAGAAGAGAAAGGGGGGCACACATTATCAAGGAAAATGGCTGACTGAGATTCAAGGGGGACACCATGGAAGGGGGGGCAGCTACTCAAGAAAACGGGGGAGATTGAAGAAAATAAGGGGAACTGTGATTCAAGGGGGAATGGCAGAAAGAGGGGGGCAACCCATAAGAAAAGAGGTAGGAGGAAAAAAAGGGGGAACTATGAAGTGCTAGTGAAGAAGGTGGCAGACCCCATGACAGAGGGAGGGGACACGAACTGACGGTGGGGCACTATGGAAGAAAATGGGGAACATTACTGAGGAAAGTGGGAGGCTACTATGGGAAAAAAGGGGGGCACCGCTATGGGAGAATGTGGCCAACCACAATTCAATGGGTCCCACGACAGAAGGAGGGGGCAGTAATGGATGGGCGGCCACTATTGAAGAAAACAATGAATGTTACTGAGGAAAATGGGGTGCCGCCATGGAAGGAAATGGTAGACCACAATTAGTTTTCTTCAATGCTTAGGTCTTACATATATAAGGCAAACGAATAAATACATGAAAACCAAATACAATATAAAATACATTGTAAAAGGGGGCACTATGGAAGAAAATGGGGAACGTTATTGAGGAAAACAACTGAAAGAAATGGGGGACAGATATTGGAAAAAGGGGGGCTGCTATTGAAGGAAAGGGGGAATAACTATTAATCCATTATTATAGTAAATAATTATACTTAATAATTATTATAATAAATAATAAGTAAATAATAACTATAATAATAATAAATAACTTCATTTCTTGCCTGCCTCTTCTCATGATTTGAGGTGGGATACAGAACAATTAAAACATATAAAATACAGAAGAGAAAAAGAGGAATTAAGTTTTTTAAATCATATAAATATAATGATCCAAGGAAATAATGAGAAAAAAAATAATTAAAGGAAAAAAGGGGAAAAAACTCCAGGTAAATAATAAAAAAGTAATCCAAGAAAATAATAAGGAATAATGAGAAAAAGTAATTAAAGGAAAAGTAAATAATAAAAAAGTAATCCAAGAAAATAATAAGGAATAATGAGAAAAAGTAATTAAAGGAAAAGTAAATAATAAAAAGTAATCCAAGAAAATAATAAGGAAAAAATAGTAATCAAATGGAATAACTATAATTATAAAAAATAAGGAAAAAATAATCAAACAAAATAAGAAGGAAAATAATTCAATAAAATAAGGAGAAAGCAAAGTAAATAACAAGGAAAAACAATCAAAGAAAATAATAAGAAAAAATAATCCAAGAATATAATGAAAAAAATTGAAGAAAATAAGGGAAAATATCAAAGAAAATAATAAGGCAAAAATATTGAAGAAAATAAGGGAAAAAATGAAGAAAACAATAATGCAGAAAATAATAATAATAATAATCTGAGAAAATAAGGAAAAATTAATAAGGAACAAATAATCCGAGAAAATAATAAGAAAAAACGAAGGCAATAAGAAAAAATAATTTGAAAATAAACAATAAGGAAAATAAAAATATTAATGAAAATTTGAAAAATAAATAAGGAAAAAAAATCAAAGAAAACAATAATAATAAGGAAATAATAATATTAGAGTTGCCTTTGAGCTGAGAGGAGCGGTATAGAAATATAGTACAGAAATAAAATAAATAAAATAAATCCAAGAAAATAAATCTGGAAAAAAATGGAAAACAATCAGGAAAAATAATAATACAGTGTGTGTGGGGGGGGGAAATCAAAGAAAATAATGAGGGAAAGTAATCGAGGGAATCATTGGTAAAGAAATGCCCAGTAGGGGGCAGTGTTTGCAAAAGCAAAGCGAAAAAGGGGATTTCTCTCTCTCTATATATATATCAAAAGGAGGAATAATTTACTTTTTTTTTGGGAAAGGAGGAGGATTGGCTGCGCGCGCACTCCCATCTCTATCTCTCTTTATCTAAAAGGAGAAGGAAGGAAGGAAGAAGGGAAGGAGGAAAAGAGGGAGAAGAGGAGGACAAAAGGGAAGAAAGAAAGGCAGGGAAGGAGGAAGGAGGGGGGGAGGGCTTGGCTGCCATTGGCTGCACGGGGAGGGTGGCCAAGGAAGGGGGGGGGTGTCCCTGGAAAGGGGAGAAACCTAAAATAATGCCTGGGAAAAGGATCCGAAATGGGGAAGAGTGTGTCACTCGCCTGGATGGATCTGGATGGAGGAGCCGAGGCTTGGCTCTGGCGGTGGGTCCCCCTCCCGCGTTGTTTTCGAGGCGTTTAAAATGGCAGCCCATCCACTTCCTCTTGCACTTTCACCCCTGCAGAGAAAGACAAGAAAGGGGAGAAAAGGGAGACCATCGTGAGCACCACCAGCATCGCCCTCCCCGAGAGACAGAGAGAGGGAGCCAGGGGAGCGGGCCGGCGAGGGCGAGGGCGGCCAGGCCACCTGGGGGGAGAGGCACAGGCAGGGACCGGCCTTGCCTGGCTGCTCCTGCTCCGGCTGCCGCTTGCCTCGAAGAGGGAGGGGGCTGCGGGTTGGCCCCCCCCTCCCCACTTCCTGCCCCCCTCCCTCCCTCCCTGCAAGAAAGGAACCAGCCAATGGGAAGGCAGGGAAGGCAGAGAAAGAGCCCCCCCCTTTCCCCCCCTCTGCCTTCTCTGAAGCGAAGGGGCCTCGCTCGTCTCTCCTTTTGAATGGGCCTTGCTTCTTCTCAAAGGGAGGGAGGGAGGCCAACAAGAAGGCAGATCTTTCTCTCTCTCTCTCTCTCTCTCTCAAGATGATCTCTTCCATGAGCCTTGGGTCAGGCCAGGCAAAGGGAGCCAGGAAGGCCTCTCTCTCTCTCTCCATCCAGATTGGCCTCCATTTGCAAAGATGACTTTATCTATCTATGTCTCTCTTTCCATATATCTAGATTTGCCTCCATTTCCAAATATGATTTTATATATATTTCTATCTCTCTATATATATATCTAGATTTGCCTCCATTCACAAATATTATATATATATCTAGATTTGCTTCCCTTTGCTCCAATTGCAAATATGACTGTATCTCTCTCTCTATTTCTATATCTAGATTTGCCTCCATTTGCAAATATGATTTTATATCTATATCTATTATCACATTTTATATATAAATTAGTCTTTTATGTAATATTTTATTTAAAGGGAATGGCGCTCCATGCCAGCCACATGACCTTGGAGGTGTCTCCCCTTCTTAGCCTCAGCTCCTGCCAACCTAGCAGTTCGAAAACATGCAAATGTGAGTAAATCGATAGGTACGGCTTCTGCGGGAAGGTAATGACACTCCATGCAGGTGTCTACGGACAACGCCAGCTCTTTGGCTTAGAAATGGAGATGAGCACCAACCCCCAGAATCGGACACGACTGGACTTAATGTCAGTGGAAAACCTTTATTATTTTATGTATTTTATATATATTATTTCATATATTTATTATTATTTTGTGTTTTATATATATATATATATATATATATATATAATTTGATTATATTCTACAGAAAATAGCATTGGGCAAAAGAGAGACAAGTCAACTCAATGTGAAATAGCCTTGAATAAGGCAACGCCAATGGAGTGGGGGAAGGCCAATTTAGATAGATATAGAAAGGATATTCTATTCTATTCAACAGGAAATACCTGTTGGATAAGGCCAGGCAAATGGAGGGAGGCAGGCAACACACACACACAAATATATACATACATCCATGCACACACACATACATATATTTCTAAGTTATTTTCCCAATGGAGGGAGGCAGACAGATCTATCTATATATCTAGATTTATTTATCATATCAGAAGCAAAACAAGGGAACTGCTGTAATGGTGTTTTTTTTAAACACACACAAAGTTTTCAAACTTGGCATTCTGTTAAATGTCCTTTGACCAGCAGCTGGCCACTTGGAGTGCCTCTGTTGTTGCCATAAGGAGGTCCTCCATTGTGCATGTGGCAGGGCCCAGGCTGCATTGCAATAGGTGGTCTGTGGTTTGCTCTTCTCCACATTTTGTGGCCCCATTCCTTAAGGTTAGCTCTACATCTTGTGGTGCCAGAGCGCAGTCTGTTCAGCGCTTTCCAAGTTGGCCAGTCTTCTGTGTGCCCAGGAGGGAGTCTCTCATTTGGTAACAGCCATGGATTGAGGTTCTGGGTTTCAGCCTGCCGCTTTTGGACTCTCACTTGCTGAGATGTTCCTGCACGTATCTCTGTAGATCTTAGAAAACTATTTCTTGATCTAAGGTGTTGGTGTGCTGGCCGATATCCGAGCAGAGGATGGGCCGGAGATGTGACTGCCTTGGTCCTTTCATTGCTGCTTGCTACTTCCAGACGGATGTCAGATGGTGCAATACCAGCTATACAGTGTAATTTCTCCAGTGGTGCTACGTGTAGACATCCTGTGATAATCCGACATGTCTCATTAAGAGCCACATCCACTGTTTAAATGTGGTGATATGTTTCACATTCAGCAGCAGAGTAGCAAAGTGCAAAGGCAGATGTCTTCATTGTGTATGGTTGTGATCCTCAGGTTGGGGATCTATCTAGACACAGAGGATATTCCAACAAGTTTCTGGTCCCAGTTCAAAGTGCAGGCTGTCACCTACAAAGCCCTATACGCTTCAGGTCCAACCTATCTTTGTGATCGCATCTCCTTCTATGAACCAGCACGGGCTCTGAGATCTGCTGGGGCAGCCCTACTCTCGGTCCCGTCACAGTCTCAAGCACGGTTGGTGGGGACGAAGGAGAGGGCCCTGTCTCTGGAATACCCTCCCTAGGGAAATTAGGTTAGCCCCACCCTCCAAACCTTCCAGTCTAGCCTAAAATTGTTATTTCTTTATTTTGTGTCAAAAGTATTGCATAAATAAATATAAAACTGATAAAAATACAAGGAGCACAAGCGGATAAATACTTTTTTTTAACCCAAAACAGGCAACAGGGACCACATTGTCTGTAGCTTTAAGCAGCTCTTTGTGCCTGAGGCAGGGCATTGTGAGCATGCCCACATATGCAGAGTTGTGTGTTCTGCTCCACAGTTGTACAAGGTGTGGGATTCTTTTAGGTCATGCCATTTTGCCAGGTTGTCTTTTGCTCTGCCCACTCCACTTCTGAGTCTGTTCAGGGACTTCCACGTTGCCCATTCTTCGTTTGCCCCTGGAGGAAGGCCCTCACGGGGTATGGGTGGGCATCCAATTGATATTTCCTGGTTTAGCTGCCCACAGGAACACTTGCTATTGGTGGGGGAACGTTAAGAGGTGGTGGTACTCATCTACATGGATGATGGGACTTGAAGTACCTTCACTCACTTCCTGAGACTACTCCGACCCAAACCACTGATGGATCAGGACCAAAGTTTGCACACAGAGCCCCCATGACCCACTTTACATCCTGGTGCAGTTTGGGGAGTGACGGGCCATGGATGACAGGATTTGCAGTGCCTTCACTCACTTCCTGAGACTACTCCGACCCAAACCACTGATGGATCAGGACCAAAGTTTGCACACAGAGCCCCCATAACCCACTTTACATCCTGGTGCGGTTTGGGGAGTGACGGACCATGGATGACAGGATTTGCAGTGCCTTCACTCACTTCCTGAGACTACTCCGACCCAAACCACTGATGGATCAGGACCAAAGTTTGCACACAGAGCCCCCATGACCCACTTTACATCCTGGTGCGGTTTGGGAAGTGACGGACCATGGATGACGGGATTTGCAGTACCTTCACTCACTTCCTGAGACCACTGACACCCATACCAATTACGGAACAGGACCAAACTTGACACACAAAGCCCCCATGACC
Source organism: Anolis apletophallus (assembly GCA_030556195.1). Taxonomy (NCBI): domain Eukaryota; kingdom Metazoa; phylum Chordata; class Lepidosauria; order Squamata; family Anolidae; genus Anolis; species Anolis apletophallus. The sequence continues at coordinate 68,744,945 of JARBWK010000011.1, forward strand.
CACTGTACATCCTGATGTGGTTTGGAAGAATTTGGGCCATGGATGACTTGCAGTATCTTCACTCACTTCTTGAGACCAATGCAACCCACACCACTAACTGAGCAAAATCAAACTTGGCACACAGAGCCCCCATGACCCCCTCTATGACCTGCTGTGGTTTGTGGGATGTCGAACCATGGATGATGGGACTTGCTGTACCTTCCAGACACCACTGCGATCCACTGCACACAGAGCCCCCGTGACCCACTCTACATCCTGGTGCTGTTTGGAGGAGGATGGATCATAGACAATGGGACTTGCATATGGGAGTTGTAGTTCACCTGCACCCACTGAACCAAGCTGACATTGGATCTAGCCTGAACATGAGAGCACAGACAAACAATGCCTTTATCATATAATTGCTGGCTGTGACAGGGTTAGATAGGAAGGGATTTGAGGGGGGTACATACATAGGAAGAGGGATGACATAGGACTAGAGGTGAGCTGAATGTAATTGGACCAAGAGAGAGTCCTGTGAGAGTTGATTGTTGTGAGGGTAAATTGAACGTATATGAAAGTTGGAGAATGTGTAGGATGGAGAGAGGTTAGTGGAGAGGTGTGAGAAAGTGGTAGATAATTGGAGAAGTTAGAGAAGGAATTTAAGAGCGGTAGCTGTACTGGGAAGTTTTGGGTGGTTACTAATAATAAAATGTTATAATTGTATATTTATGTTACATGTATTTTTGCTAATATTGCGATACAATTGTTATAATACAATGTGATATGTAATTGTTGTACTGTGACAATGACATAGTATGTTGTATTTGACATTATAGTATAATATAGTATGGTATAATATATTGTGTATACATATAATATTGATAATGTAATGCAATATAATACTACTACTATGATACTATAACTATATATTTTGTGTTACATGCAATATTACTAATAATATTGCGATATAATTGTTATAGTTCAATGTGATATTGTTATAGTACAATGTGATATGTAATATTGATGTTGTACTGTGGCAATAATATAGTTCATTGTATTTGCATTTTGCCTGTGAGCCGCTCTGAGTCCCCTTTGGGGTTGAGAAGGGCGGCATATAAATATTGTTAAATAAATAAATAAATAAATAAATAAATATAACCCTGGCACTGCCGGGTTCCCAAGCTAGTTTAGTTTGTAATACAAGGGTTCCCTCTTGTGGCTATTTTAATATAGCACTGGGCTGTGCTATATCGAGCCACAAGAGGGCAGCCTTTGACATTGGATCTAGACGAAACTTGGAGCACAGACAAGTAATGCCTTTCTCAAATAACTCAAGACACCGCCAGGACCCCAAGCTAGTAATATATAAAATAACACTGGGAAAAATCTATATATTTCATCTCTTCATATACATCTTTTGAAGAATAACTATGAAACAAAATGGAAAGAAATTTAAAAAGCTTTAGGTAATTGGAAATATCTGAATCTGTTAATGATGGGAAGAATTGCTTTAATAAAAATGAATGTTTTACCAGAAATGTTATATCTGTTCCAGACGAAGAAGCACGCAGATCTTCAAATTATGGAATAAAGATATAAGAACATTTATTCGGCAACCAAGAATAAAAATTATCAATCTCACCGATGAAAAAAGGAGAGGAGCCCTCAGCCTACCAGACCTTCGATTATATTATGAGGCATGTGGGCTAAGTTGACTAAAAAAAATGGTCGACCCTGAAAAAAATACAAAAAATTTGACACTGGGTGGATTTGATTTAAGAAAGAGAGGGCATTCATATCTATGGTATGAGAAAAAGAAAGTAGAAAAGAACTTTGGAAATCATTTTATCAGGTCGGCTCTTATAAATTTATGTACAGTATTTATATTTCGCCCTTCTCACCCCGCAGGGGATTCTAGGCAGATTACAATGTACACATACATGGCAAACATTCAATGCCATAGAAACACAACACATATAGACAGATAGTCAGAGGCTATTTAACATTCCAATTTTCTGGCCACCAGGAGAGCTGTCGCTTCACAGTCCATCTGCGACACTGATGAAGTACTTTTCCGCATTCCCCGCATGCTTTTGCAGGAAATTTTTTATGGGCTCATAAATTTTGTTAAATTAGCCTACATTTGTTAAACTGTCTTTCGGGTTGCAAAGGTCGACAACCAGCTACACAATTGGCCGGAAGCTCACTCTGACCCGGGCTGGCTTCAAACTCATGACTTTCCCGTCAGTAGTGATCTTTAATGCAGCTGACAACCAGCCAGCTGGGTCACAGTCCCGGTGGGAAAAATGTATTTGGGAAAAATTTAAAAAATGGATTTTACACAAAAAACCCCACTATAGATCTCACCCTCAGAAGCAGGACAAAGAAGGGAAATGGGTCAAGACAAATGGCTGAAGAAGAAACAGAACAGAAACATAGCCCTAAAATCACAAAAACAAATGAAACAGATTGACAAGAACGTAACTTTGCTTCATTACAAATAACAGAATATTTCATTAAAGGCAAGAAAATAGGATTCTTAGAAAAAGACACTTTTGGGGACAGAATAATGACAACAGACAAGAAGTTAATGACAAGAATTTATTTTTAAAAAATTTGGTCGACTGAAACAGCATTCGTAAAAGATTACATGATTAAATGGGCTGCCAATATCAGCCACTCAATAAAAATAGAGGATTAGGAAAAAATAAGGAACCAAAAATTAAAATATACATATTCATATGATCTAAAAGAAAATTGGTACAAAATGATGTACCAATGGTATATCGCTCCACAGAAGTTGGCGAAATGTTATTGAAATAAATGCTGAAAATGTGAAGAACATCAAGGAACCTTTTTCCACATGTGGTGGAAATAGCTACAAAATATTGGAAAGAAATCCAAGGAGAAATACAGAAAATGCTAGACATAAAATTACAGTTAAAACCGGAATACTACTTATTGGGAATTATTGGGTAGGGCTGGTAGGTGGGGGAAATGGGGATTTGAGGACTTCTAGTCCATTCCACAGAGAGATTATATTTCAAAATTGTGTTTATTTCGGACCAAGTAGCAACAGTAAGAACTGACCACGGAACAACAGACTGGTTCAAGTATGGGAAAGGCGTACGGCAGGGTTGTATACTCTCACCCAAAGTATTCCACTTGTATGCAGAACACATCATGCGATGTGCAGGGCTTGACGAATGCAAGGCTGGGGTTTAAATTGCTGGAAGAAACATTAACAACCTTAGATATGCAGATGATACCACTTTGATGGCTGAAAGTGAGGAGCTGAGGAGCCTTCTAATCAAGGTGAAAGAAGAAAGTGCCAAAGCTGGGTTGCAGTTAAACATCAAAAAAACCCAAGATTATGGCAACCGGACTGATTGATAACTGGCAAATAGAGGGGGGAAACGTGGAGGCCATGACAGACTTTGTATTTCTAGATGCAAAGATTACTGCAGACGCAGACTGCAGCCAGGAAATCAGAAGATGCTTCTTGGGAGGAGAGCAATGACCAATCTCGATAAAAAAAGAGAAGAGACATCACACTGGCAACGAAGATCGGCATAGTCAAAGTAATGGTATTCCCCGTAGTAACCTACGGATGTGAGAGTTGGACCTTAGGGAAGGCTGAGCAAAGGAAGATAGATGCTTTTCAAGTGTGGTGTTGGAGGAAAGTTCTGAAGGTGCCTTGGACCGTGAGAAGATCCAACCAGTCCATACTTCCGGAAATAGAGCCCGACTGCTCATTCGAGGGAAGGGTATTAGAGGCAAGGATGAAACACTTTGTCCACATCATGAGAAGACAGGAAAGCTTGGAGAAGACAATGATGCTGGGGAAAATGGAAGGAAAAAGGAAGAGGGGCCGACCAAGGGCAAGGTGGATGGATGGCATCCTTGAAGTGACTGACTTGAAGGAGCTGGGGATGGTGACGGCCGACAGGGAGCTCTGGCGTGGGATGGTTCATAAGGTCACGAAGAGTCGGAAGCGACTGAACGAATGAACAATCTAATTGTCTCTGGTAACTTTAGTACACTCCTCTTTTTAATTATTAAATTTCATTTTTTCCTGTAGATACATTCTCAGTTGGTTTTGCTGACTTTGTTCTGATCTTTTAATAGCTTTTAATATCTTAATCAGCCAATCCTCAATTGATGGAGGATCTTTTTCTCTCCATTTCTGTGCTATTACTATTCACGCCACTGCTGTCAAATAGAATAAAATATTCTCTTTGGGGTTTTTTCCACCTCGAAGTCTATTATATTCAGCAAAGTAGTACTCCGGTTTCAGGTCGTATTTTAACTTAATATTTTGTGTGTTTATGAATTATTATCCAATACTTTTTGATTATTTTGCAGCCCCACCATAAATGGTAATAGGTTCCCCATCTCAAAGCGGAAAGAGAGAAGACGAGATGTGGGTGTAGCAGGAGGAAAAAAGTCTCTTCCTCACTGAGCAGCCAGTCCTCCTGACCAGGAGGGGACTTGGGGAGAGCTCCCTCCCAGCCTGCCCACCCCGCTCTGGTCCACCATGCAGCCCCCGAGTTAGAAAGTTTGCATATGCCTGCTCTAAATTCTTTACAGCCACATCACATGGCACTTTACGCTCTACTTGCTGTGAGGTGATTGCTCAAATAATAGATATCCTGTTTGTTTTTGGGTGCTCAGCTATATTTTTGGGTAGTTTTCCCTAACAATAATATCTATCACATTATCTAGAATAAGATATATTTTCATAATCTATATTTAGATATATTTCTACAAAATTATATATTTATATTACATATTAATATCATATATATTTATACTCTATAAAATTATATATATACACACACAAACTTTATTTATATTCCGTCCTCTCTCCCTGATGGGACTCAGCGAATCCCGGCATACAATAAGGCAAAAATTCAATGCCTCAGTAAAACAAACAATACTGACATAATTCCGAATGAGCCCACATATGCAAACAACATTAGATCTTAACATCAATAAATTAAACAAGAACATAATCAAACAAAAATTATATATTGACATCAAATCTAACATTCAACAACCACAATAGATTTACAGGGGCCAACTAAGGTTCACAACATTATATGGGTTGATTGTGTGGTCAGTGATGGTAGTGAAGGGGTCAAGGGACACCTGATTTAATTTGATTTAATCTGATTCATAAATAGCAATAGTATGAAGAGTGAGTTTGATTAATAAATAGCCCTAGTCTTATTAGGCCTGGGCAATCATGGTTCTAAAGTATTTACAAAACTAAAGTTCTGGTGGTGAACATTTCAGAACTCTAACAAAACTTTCAAAATTTCGTTATAAATGGCAGTTCCTAATTGGTTCTGTCTTAAAAATTGCCAATAATGAAATAATAATGAAGTTTTGAAAGTTTTGTTAGAGTTCTGAAATGTTCACCACCAGAACTTTAACAACACTGTAGAAGCAAAGCACCAGCCCACCTAGTGTTCACCACCAGAACTTCAGTTTTGTAAGTACTTTAGAACCATTTAGAATCATCATTGCCCAGGCCTAGAATTTACCCATGATAAACACACAGAACAACGAAAGCATGTAACAGATGGCAGTTGAAAGGAGAGAAGTGGGCAGAGAGAACTGATGCCTTAAAGCAGTGGTTCTCAACCTGTGGGTCCCCAGATGTTTTGGCCTCCAACTCCCAGAAACCCTAATAGCTGGTAAACTGGCTCGGAATTCTGGGAGTTGTAGGCCAAAACACCTGGGGACCCACAGATTGAGAACCACTGCCTTAAAGGAAGGGAAAAGGCCCAGATGGTATATTGATGTATTGCATATTTGCTTTCCTGAACTGTTTTGATAAGCATCTAATCAAAGGTACCATGGGAGGATGAAAGGGGAATGAAAATTTATTTACTTATTTATTTACCATGTTTATATACCGCCTTTCTCAGCCCGAGAAGGCGGTTTCCAACTGGCATAATTCAATGCCACCAACAACATAAAATATAATTAAAACATTTACATATAATATAAACCATATAGAAACAATAAGAACAATAAAACACAATACCTCGGTGTCTCATTACTAAAATCATTTTCCAGTCGCAGTTGTTTTTTCGTATGGGCCATTTTTAATCGTTTCCGTGGATCTAATTTAGCCTGCTACACTGCATTTGCAAATGCTTGCTCAAAAAGCCAGGTTTTAACTCTTTTTCAAAACATTAGGAGGGAGGGTTGATCTAATATCCCTAGGGAGGGTGTTCTATAGCCGAGGGGCCATCGCTGAGAAGGCCCTGTCTCTCGTTCTCACCAATCGCATCTGCGAAGGAGGCAGGGCTGAGAGCAGGGCCTCCCCAAACGATCTTAGAGACCTAGATGGTTCATGGGGAGAGAGATGTTTGGACAGATAAGCCCGAAAAAAAAAGATGTTGGAAGGTGTGAAATGGCCTTGGAAATTCTATAAAGCCAACCGAGCTGCACTGCGCCTTAGGGTGCCGCTTCCTTTTCATACTACCCGCAGGTCTCTTTATTTTGCAAAATCTATGTATTTTATCTCACCTCTCAATCCTCATTTGAGAAATCGACTTTGAGGTTATAAGGGTGGCCTTTAAAGAGGCAACACACTTAGGTCTCTTCATTAGCTGGGTGAACATAGAGTGATAAAGCCCAAATACAGTGATAATTCTTGACCAGGTAGTGGTCTCTCATTGTCTAATCCTCCTCCTCTCCATATGCTAGTGGGCAGAAATTAGTCTTCAGTTGTTTTTTAAAGGAGAGGAGAGTATGGGCCATTTTTATTTCTTTAGGGAGGGAGTTTCAGAGATGGGGAGTGATTATGGAGAAGGCCGCTCTTTAATTCCCACCAACCTTACTTGAGACGGGGGTGGGACCGAGAGCAGGGCCTCCTTTGCTGAACGCAGTGCCCAAGCTGGTTTGTAAGAGGAGGTGCGATTGGTCAATAATAACAACAATAAAACTTTATACCTTGCCACTATCTCCCCACAGGGACTCGGGGCAGCTTACATGAGGCCAAGCCCGTCAAATACAAATACTGTACAACAATGCATCAACAAAGCAAGCAAGCAAAAACAATATAAGTAATATAACTAAACATAAAGCAATAACACAGAAGAGATTTAAAAACACTATGGCAAATAGCCTGGACCCGAACTGTTTAAGGCAGGGGTCCTCAAACATTTTAAATAGAGGGCCAGGTCACAGTCCCTCTAACTATTGGAGGGCCGGAATATAATTTTTTTAAAAAAACATGAATGAATTCCTATGCGCACTGCACATATCTTATTTGTAGTGCAAAAAAACTTTAAAACAATACAATAAAGTGAAGAACAATTTTAACAAATATAAATTTATTAGTATTTCAATAGGAAGTGTGGGCCTGCTTTTGGCTAATGAGATACGGTGGTGGTTGTGTACATTTCAGACTTAGGTTGACCCTGAGCAAGGGCCAGGTAAATGGCCTCGGAGGGCCGTATCTGACCCTCGGACCTTAGTTTGGGCACCCCTGGCTTAGGGCTTTAAAGGTAACGACCAGCACTTTATTTAGCCTGGAAGCAGATCGGCAGCCAGTGGAGCTGCCACAACAAAGGAGTGGATCTCTCCTACATATCCTTGCCTTACTGGGACCCTCATGTGGATGTCTCACTACCCTTTCCTATTTCATATTTTTCTTCCTCAGAAGAGGAACCAGGGAACAAAAGGCCCCTCGGAAGCCTTATGTATCCCAATATGTATGTGTACCCCTAACCTGTGGGGACCAGGCCTCCACTATTAGGCCCCTTACCCTTCATGTATGTATATGTATAATCTTGTTTATGCTTTTGTAACTACTGAAAGTCACCAACAAAAGTCTTGCGATGATCTTTGCCCGCATTTTCCTGCCCTGGGAAGATCTGCCAACAGCTTTCCAGGATTCATTGACATGATTGGATTAATCGGCTACGTCAATGGAACCCATACAAACCAAGTGACACAGGGGTATCATGAGCTGGATGGTCCATCGTTCCTTTGTGTTACTGTTTGGACAATACATGTGTCATGATCTCTAGCTCATGCCATACAACTGACACAAACCACATTGGGCCAAAAGGGAACGCAGGACAAATGGACCAGCCATAAAACTCAATTACCCAAAGGTGAGGGGAGAACCAGGCTCTGGTATGAGAAAGGTGCCAGGATTCCTGAATGAATGATTTATGGTATTGTAGTTAGTACTATATAGGAGGCCAGTAGTTGAAGCTCTTGTATTCCGAACAATAAACAAGTTGATATCTACTCCACTTGTGATTCTGTGTGATCCTTCATAGGAGATTTCTCCAGAGCCACACAGCTTGGAACTGAGCCGGGTTCCCAAGCTAGTTCGGTTTGTAAGCAAAGGGTTCCCTCTTGTGGCTATTTTAATATAGCACCCAGCTGTGCTACATAGAGCCACAAGAGGGCAGCCTTGTTCAGAAACTGGGTCTTTTAAAGAATGGGAAAGGACATAAAGGCCCAGGAAGGAGGCCCATTCAGCCCCACCTTCAGCACTGGGAAGATTGATAGTATGTTGAGAGGAAGCCCGCCAAAGTGAAAGGGAGAGCCAAAAGCCATCTGGAGCAGCCCTTCTTCAATGGAAAACCCCAAAGAGGGCAGTTGGGAGGGAACCCCAGGGGCCATGCAAACCAACCCACCTCTGTTGCAAAGGGGAGTCTTGCCTCTCAAGAAGGTGCCTGAATGCTAGTTTCTTGCAGATGAATGCCAAACACAAAGTAATATAGTGAAACTGCATCGAATCCAGGGGTGACTCCAATGTCCAACTTCATGGCAAAGTGTCTTTGGTGAGATTAGGATGCAAGAAGGATATCCTGTTGCCTGGTGTTCATTTCCTGGCAGCAAGCCATCTTTTTTAATTGTTTCTTTCACACCAAAGTATCAACCAAACCACTAAAGTAATGATGATGGTGCTTTGAGTTTTTTTCCACAGATTTCTGCTCCATTCCTACGCAGAATCAAGACATGTTTATCAATTTTGTATGGCTTGGAATGGGAAAAGAATATGGAGAAGAGTGGCGCCCCGGGATGTTATGGAATGATAACTTGATCCATTCTGCAGACTGGGGATCATGGGAATGGCGGTCCAGCCACCCTTGTGGCCCTGAGGCCCAGGAAAAGGCAAGAGGGTATTTCAAAGCCAGGCATTCGATCCATAATTCAGGCCCCATTCTCCTGACTCGGGAGTCTTGTATCACAACTCCCTTTAGCTCCAATGATCTGGTTGTGATCTCCAGGTGGTGATAAGTCAGCTTTTGCATGATAGTACTTCAAGTGCTCACTTTTGGCTTGACAGTCAAGCAGTGCTTCTAGTAAGTCAGAGTATGGTCCAGAGTGACTCCCAGGTATGTTGGTGTGCAGCAATGCTTCAATAGGATTTCTTCCCTGGTGATCCTCAGACCTCGAGATGTTTGTTCTTAAAGTGAAAAGGGCACATATGTGTTTTAGATGGATTAGCTTCTGTTCAACCATTTCAAAGGTCCCTGTTTGAGCGGTGATGGCATACACATCAGTGTAGATGAAACTCTATTACACTCTATTAACGGTAATGCTCAAGATCCTGCAAGGAAGACTCCAGCATACATGGAGAGTTGCCAGATGTACAAGCTGGGTTTAGAAAAGGCAAAGGAACGAGAGACCAAATTGCCAATATCCGCTGGATAATCGAGAAAGGCAGGGAGTTTCGGAAAAACATCTATTTCTGCTTTATTGACTATTCTAATGCCTTAGACTTTGTGGATCATAATAAATGGTGGCAAGTTCTTGGTGGTATGGGCATACCAAATCACCTTGTCTCTCCTGAGGAATCTGTATAAGGACCAAGTAGCAACAGTAAGTACTGACCACAGAACAACAGAATGGTTCAAGATTAGGAATGGTGTACGGCAGGGTTGTATACTCTCACCCGACCTATTCAATTTGTATGCAAAACACATCGTGCGATGTGCAGGGCTTGACAAATGCAAGGCTGGAGTTAAAATTGCTGGAAGAAAGTGAGGAGTAGCTGAGGAGCCTTCTAATCAAGGTGAAAGAAGGAAGTGCAAATGCTGGGTTGCAGTTAAACATTAAAAAACCAAGATTATGGCAACTGGACTGATTGATAACTGGCAAATAGAGGGAGAAAACATGGAGGCCATGACAGGGTTTGTATGTGTAGGCGCGAAGATTACTGCAGACGCAGGCTGCCGCCAGGAAATCAGGAGCCACTTATTATTTATAGCATTTATACCCGTCTCTTTCTCAACCCCAAAAGCAGGACTTAGGGCGGCTTACATGGGCAGCAATTTGATGCCATCATACAAACAGTTAAAACCATCACAAATAATCATTAAAATAGAAAAATACATAAATTACAACATTCATTAAAACAGTATAAAACATTAATCATCAATAAAAAACAAATCCTTGTATAAATCATCCTTACCAGTCCATTTTGTGCAAGTGCTGCTTTATGTCTATTGACCAAAGGCCTGGTCCCACAACCACGATTTTACTTTGTTCCTGAAAGCCAGGAAGAATGGGGTCGACCGTATCTCGCTTGGAAGCGTGTTCCAGAGCTTGGGAGTAAGGAGCAATCTCGATCAAATAGCGAAGAGTAGAGACATCACACTGACAATGAAGATCCGCATAGTCAAAGCAATGGTATTCCCCGTAGAGCTGGACCATATTTATTTATTTCATTTATTTCTATCCCGCCCTTCTCGCCACAAGGGGGACTCAGAGCGGCCTCACAGAAGCATCAGAAGATGCAACAACATAAATACCATACAAATTACAAATCACAATAAAATCATTTAAAACATTGTCGAACATCAGTAAATTTAACAATAAATTAGCGTGTCAGTAAAACCAACAAAGTTCGGAGAATCCATGTCACAAAACCCAATTTCCTTCCTATTGCTGCTGGCCTCTAATCAAACGTATGGCCTCAGAGCCAGGTCTTCAGTTGTCTTCTAAAGCAGAGTTTTTCAACCTTTTTTGTGCCGCGGCACATTTTTTACATTTACAAAATCTTGGAGCACACCAACAACCAAAATGACACAAAATGACACTCTAACTTCCTATATTGTACTATACCATTATACTGTAATATTATTAGTACTATTACAAGTAATATAAAATATATAATTTCAATAATGTATTATTTTTTAAAGTGTTATCTTGTATTACATTATAATAATATAAATATTATAGGTACATACAATACATTATCAGTAAAGCACAGGAATTAATCCTGTTATCATTACTCTCATAGTCAAGAATGATATACACCATGACTATGACAAATACTGATAATATAACAATATAATAGCATTTACTAAGTGAAAATAATATGTTAATACATAGTTCATAATAATAATAATAATGCCCATGAGGCTCCTTCCACATCACAGTCTCTGAGACCCGGTACCTGCCCGGGGGTAGGCCCTGCTGTTCCCCGCGTACCTGCCCAGAGGCGGGCCCTACTGTACACCGCGTACCTGCCCGGAGGCGGGCCCTGCTGTTCCCTGCATTGTGGCAGCAGTGGGCGAAGAGGCAGTAGAGCTGCGGGTAGGAGAGGAAGCCTGTGAAGGCGGAGGCGCCGGCCAGGGCAAGGCTCAGGGGCTCCACCGCCCCAGCCGGCCAGACCAGCGCCAGGCCCGCCGCCAAGCCCAGCACCGCCAGGCTCAACCGGACCCCGCATCTCCTCATAGGAGGCACTTCCGCTCCACTGGCGTCTCCTCAGGGAAGGCACTTCTGGTCCCGATACCTCCGTCGCCACCATCTTGGTGCCGGGCGGGAGTTCAAGGCCACCGTGACGGGATTGGCCCATGAGGAATAAAGGGGCGTTGCTTATTCAAGACTCAAGAGGTTCCAATTTCCCACGGTACACTAGCGTGCCGTGGCACACCGCTTGGGAAACACTGTTCTGAAGGACAGGAAGGAAGACCATAGGGAAGGCTGAGCGAAGGAAGAGAGAGGCTTTTGAACTGTGGTGTTGGAGGAAAGTTCTGAGAGTGCCTTGGACCGCGAGAAGATCCAACTGTCCATACTTCAGGAAATAAAGCCCGGCTGCTCATTGAAGGGAAGGATAGTAGAGGCAAAGATGAAGTACTTTGGCCACATCATGAGAAGAAAGGAAAGCTTGGAGAAGACAATGATGCTGGAGAAAATGGAAGGAAAAAGGAAGAGGGGCCAAACAAGGTCAAGGTGGATGGATGGTATCCTTGAAGTGACTGGCTTGACTCTGAAGGAGCTGGGGGTGGTGATGACCAACAGGGAGCTCTGGCGTGGGCTGGTCCAGGTCACAAAGAGTTGAAAGCGGCTGAACGAATAAACAGTGACAACAATCTTGGCTACCTGGCACTTACCAGAATTATTAGAAGAAATCAGGTTTTTTTTATTTTGCAAAATGCATAAGATTGTGGGTGAACTACAACTCACAACATGTCAGATTAACTGCCTGAAATTCCATCAATAAACATTGTCAAGTTGGGCAAATTTGCTCTAGATGGGCAAACTTCGGTCCTCCAGCTGTTAGGAATTATGGGAGCTGGGAGTCCAAAACACCAGGAGGGCCAATGTTTTCCCATGGCTGCTCTAGATGCAGCATCGATGAAGTTCAGTATGCTCTCCAGCTGCAGGATGCATTACAACTCCCACCATGGTGGATCAGTCTCTTCAAATCCCTCCAGTATCTTCAATTGGTCACGAGGGTTCTGTGTGCCAAATTAGGTCCAAGTCCATCGTCGGTGAGCTGCAGAATGCTCTTTGATTGAAGGTGAACTATACATACTAGTACCTACAACTAAGAAATGTCAAGGCCAATTCCACCAGTATTCAAATTTTGGGGTATCGAGTATGCGTGCCAAATTTGGTACAGATCCATTGTTGTTTGCGTTCACAGTGCTCTCTGGATGTAGGTGAATTATACTTCCTATAAATCAAGGTTCATTTTCCCCAAAGCCGTCTTGTATTTTTCTTTGGTCATGGGATTTCTGTGTGCCAAGTGAGGTCCAAGGCCATTGTTGGTGGGGTCCAAAGTGCTCTTTGATTGCAGGTGAACTATAAATCACAGTACCTACAATGGCTATAAATTACGGTGAATTCCCCCCAAACCTCTTCAGTATTTTTCTTTGGTCATGGGGCTTCTGTGTGCCAAGTGAGGTCCAAAGTGCTCTTTGATCGCAGGTGAACTATAAATCATGCAATGTGCAGGGCTTGATGAATGCAAGGCTGGGGTTTAAATTGCTGGAAGAAACATTAACAACCTTTGATATGCAGATGATACCACTTTGATGGCCGAAAGCGAGGAGGAGCTAAGGAGCCTTCCAACCAAGGTGAAAGAAGAAAGGGTGAAACCTGGGTTGTAGCTAAACATAAAAAAAAACCCAAGATTATGGCAACAAGACTGATTGATAACTGGCAAATAGAGGGGGGAAACGTGGAGGCCGTGACAGACTCTGTATTTCTAGGTGCGAGGATGACTGCAGACGCAGACTGCAGCCAGGAAATCGGAAGACGTTTCCTTCTTGGGAGGAGAGCAATGACCAATCTCGATAAGAGAGTGAAGAGTAGAGACATCACACTGGCAACGAAGATCCGCATAGTCAAAGCAATGGTATTCCCCGTAGTAACCTACGGATGTGAGAGCTGGACCTTAGGGAAAGGCTGAGCAAGGGAAGATAGACGCTTCTGAACTGTGGTGCAGGAGGCAAGTTCTGAGCGTGCCTTGGACTGCAAGAAGATCCAACCAGTCCATACTTCAGGAAATAAAGCCCGCCTGCTCACTGAATGGAAGGATAGTCGAGGCAAAGGTGAAGTACTTTGGCCACACCATGAGTAGACAGGAAAGCTTGGAGAAGGGAATGATGCTGGGGAAAATGGAAGGGAAAGGAAGAGGGGCAAACCAAGAGCAAGGTGGGTGGATGGTATCCTTGAAGGGACTGGCTTGACCCTGAAGGAGCTGGGGGTGGTGATGCCCAACAGGGAGCTCTGGCTTGGGCTGGTCCATGAGGTCACAAAGAGGCGGAAGGGACTGAACGAATAACCAACAACAACATAAAGGCACGAGAGATCTACTCACTCTTTTCAATCTGTTTAAAAATGGCGGCCAAGCTGTCGCCCATTTGTCCCTCCTTTTGCGAGCTCTCCATCTATCTAAACCAGGCATGGGCAAACTTTGGCCCTCCAGGTGTTTTGGACTTCAACTCCCACAATTCCTAGCAGCCTACCGGCTGCTAGGAATTGTGGGAGTTGAAGTCCAAAACACCTGGAGGGCCGAAGTTTGCCCATGCCTGATCTAAACAGAGATGACAGAAAGGAAGCGGAGCCCCCGGCGGCGCAGTGGGTTACAACGCGTTGCTGGCAGGACTGAAGACCCGACTGGGCGCAGGTTCGAATCCGGGGGGAGGGGGGGAGCGCCGGTGAGCTCCCTCTGTCAGCTCCAGCTCCCCACGCGGGGACACGAGAGAAGCCTCCCACAAGGATGGTCGAAGCATCCGGGCGTCCCCTGGGCAACGTCCTTGCGGTCGGTCAATTCTCTTCACAGCTTCTCAAGTCGCTCCGGACACGTCAAAAAAAAAAGAACAACCACCAAGCAAACCAGTTTGAACTCGTTTTAAAAAAAATCCTGCTTTTTCTGAAATCTCGCGAGAGACGGATTAAAACCCATACGAAAATAACGGCCCTTTCTGTAGTCTCGCGAGAGGTGGATTTGACACATCTTTCGATATAATACAATATCCCTTCAGATATAATGATAATAGATGTATATATAGAGAGAGAAAGAGATAAGACACACTTGCTCAAATAGCTGCCTTTTCGGAAAACTCGCGAGAGTGAGTGCCCGTCTCCTGCCTCCTGCCTCTCCTAAGGTGGCGGCCGGCTCAATTCTCGCTCTATCCCTGACGTCCCGCGAGATTTCCTTACCCGAGGCTCGTGTCTTGCTTCTCTCAAATCGCGGCAGGGCTCAATTCCCGCTCTATGCCTGACTTCCCGCGAGAGTTCCCTACCACGGCTTGCCTCTCTTAAGAAGGCGGCGGGCGGAATTCTCGCTCTGTAGCGGAGATCTCGCGAGCGCTGGTCTTCCCTCTTATCTCCTGGTTCGTTCGGCGCCTGCGTGAAGAGAGATCCAGCCGGGCCGGCACCATGAGCTCCACGCTCGCCAAGATCGCCGAGATCGAGGCCGAGGTCAGGCAAATGCAGATAGGCAGAGAGAGAGAGGGAGAGAGAGGGAGATGCTGGGTTTCTCCAGAAGCGCTTCAGGCGGGCCAGGAAAAGGGCGGGGCTTAAGGGCGCTTCTGCAGTGACGTCACCAAGGGGGAGGGGCCTGCCAGTGTTGCCTTTGTTTCTCTTCCCACTTGTGTGTCTCTAACCCGGCAGGGCTATTATTACACATTCAGGCCGTGTTTCCCAACCTTTTTTGAGCCGCGGCACATTTTTGACATTGACAAAACCCTGGGGCACACCGCCAACCAAAATGACACAAAATGACACTCTAACACAGTCATACATACAGTTAATATGTTTTGAAATGTATTTATACACTCACTTAGGGCCTGTTTCGATGAGCACAACATAGATATCCTGGCAGGAATGGCAGAAAAGACACAAACTTCCCACACAGAACTCCCATAACCAAGAGAAAATGCTATAAGAGTTTGGTGGGCATTGACCTTGGGTTTTGGAGTTGTAGTTCACCTACACCCAGAGAGCACTGCGGACTCAAACAATGTTGGATCAGGACCAAACTTGGCATGAACACTCAATATGCCCAAATGTGAACACAGATGGAGTTTGGGGGAAATAGGCCATGACATTTGGGAGTTACAGTTTCTGGGATTTATAGTTTTTATAGATTTTATGTATAAAATCATGCATGGGATAGAAAAGGTGAATAAAGAAAAAAATATTTTCTCTGTCACACAACACTAAGACTAGGGGGCACTTCCTAAAGGAGTCTTTCTCAACCAGTGTGCCGTGGCACACTAGTGTGCCAGGACGGACCTCCTGCTGTGCTGCGAGAAAAGCTCTCTGCCCCCCTTCCTCCCCTCCTCCTGTTGAACTCCTGCTGCTTGGGGGAGGAGGAAGGGCCGGGCAGTGCCAAAAAAAAAGAAGGGACCGGGGCGCCGCCTCCTTCAGCCGTTTCCCCAGTTAGCCTCCAATCCGCCATGACTCCCACCATGACTCTCGCCCCTCGCTCGCTGAAGTCGCGTGGAGGAGCCCCGCCCACTGAAGCCCATCCACCGCTCATGCTCCTCCTCTGTAGGAGAGCTGAAGCTGGGGAGGGGCGGGGCAGCTGTAGGAGAGCTGAAGCTGGGGGAGGGGTGGGGCATGGCACGGCCTGGCTCTGCCCCTCCCGGCCGGCACTCCCGCAGCTGCTCCAGCGTTGAGGGGACAGTGCCAAGCCAGCATTGTGCTGGCTCTGGCACCGCTGGCTTGGCACTGCCCCCTCAAGGCTGGAGCAGCTGCTGGGAGAGGTGAAGCCTGGGGTAGGGGGCGGGGCATGGTGCAGCCTGGCTCCGCCCCCTCCCCGGCTTCGGCACTCCCAGCAGCTGCGCCCAGCAGGCCACCAACCCCCAGCCATTCTTTACTGTGTTAGAGTGTCATTTTGTTTGGTGGTGTGCCCCCGGATTTTTTTAATGTTAAAAGTGTGCCGCGGCTCAAAAAAGGTTGGGAAACACTGCCCTAAAGCTCCAAGGTAGGAAAGTTAGGACTAATAAAGGGAAATATTTCTTCACCCAGAGGGTCATTGGGTTATGGAACTCACTTCCAGAGGAGGTTGTGACAGCGGTCAGCCTGGACAGCTTCAAGGCAGGATTAGACAGATTCATGGATACCAAGGGAATCAGTAGTTCCTGAAATGGACATCCAAGTGCCACCTCTGTGTTGATGGAGGCAGGCAGGATTTCCCCGGGTACTGGTTGTGGGGGGTCGGGAGCAGGTGAGGGTTTTGCCCTCCTTTCTGCTAGAGATCCCTGTGTACAACTGGTGGGCCACTGTGTGACACAGAATGCTGGACTAGATGGGCTGAGGCCCGATTCAGCATGGCTCTTCTTATGTTCTTATGTTCTTATAGTTAACACACAATCAAAGAGCATCCTGAATTCTTGCAACAATGGAATTGAACCAAACTTGGCATATTGAACTCTCATTACCAACAGGAAGTACTGAAAGGGTTTGCTTGGGAATTGACCTTGAGTTTGGAAGTTGTAGTTCACCTACACCCAGAGAGCACTGTGGACTCAAACAATGTTATGTTATGTCATTGGCAGGAGGGGGAAGAAAGGGTCTTGGAGGTTCCAATTTCCCACGGCACACCTGATGATCACTCACGGCACACTAGTGTTCCACGGCACACTGGTTGGGAAACACTGCATTATGGTGTATTGTATTATATCTAGAGATATATATTCTAGTATTCTATCTGAAGGTGTATTCTATCTAAATATATATTATTATACTATAAGCAGTGGTTCTCAACCAATGGGTCCCCAGATGTTTTGGCCTTCAACTCCCAGAAATCCTAACAGCTGGTAAACTGGATGGGATTTCTGGGAGTTGTAGGCCAAAACACCCATCGGTTCAGAACCTTACTTACGCAATCCGTCGTAGCTCGAGAATGATGCTCTTCCAGATGTGGTGTCTTGATGGTAGTCCCGGTCAGGGATGGCTTGACGCGCTTTCCTCTTGGCACGTTTCTTCCTTTTGCCCTCCATTCCTGCCTCTTTGAATTCTGCAGCACTGCTGGTCACAGCTGACCTCCAGCTAGGGTGCTCAAGGGCCAGGGCTTCCCAGTTCTCGGTGTCTATGCCACAGTTTTTAAGCCCATCTTTACATCTCCTTTCATGTCCTCCAACATTCCATTTCACGTTCTTGATTTGGTTCACAGTCTGGGAGTGATCATGGACTCATCGCTGAGCCTGGAGCCCCAGGTCTCGGCAGTGGCCGGGAGAGCTTTTGCACAGTTAAAGCCTGTGCGCCAGCACCTTGGGAAGTCTGACTTGGCCACAGTGGTCCACGCTCTGGTTACATCCCAAATAGACTACTGCAACGCTCTCTACCTGGGGTTGCCTCTGAAGACTGCTCGGAAGCTGCAATTAGTCCAACGTTCGGCAGCCAGGTTACTAACAGGAGCGGGGCACAGGAAGCATACAACCCCCTAGTTGCGCCAGCTCCACTGGCTGCCAATTAGCTTCCGGGCACAATTCAAAGTGCTGGTTTTAACCTGCAAAACCCTATACAGTTCTGGCCCAGTTTACCTGTCCGAACAGATTCTCCCCTACGAACCATCAAGAACATTAAGATCCTCCGGAGAGGCCCTGCTCTCGGTCTCGCCGGCTTCGCAAGCGCGGCTGGTGGGGACGAGAGACAGGGCCTTCTCTGTGGTCGCCCCTCAGCTGTGGAACTCTCTCCCAAGTGATGCTAGATCTGCCCCCTCTTTGTTGTCCTTTAGGAGGCTGGTGAAGACCTGGATGTGGAGCCAGGCCTTCCCAGAATAGGCTGAGATTGGCTATTGTCTGAATGTATGACCCGTTTCCAGATTGAGTGGAATTGTTTTAATGGCAATGTGGTTTTATGCTGGGTTTTTATGTATTTTAACATGTTGTTGTAGTTGTTTTTAAATTGTATAGCATTGAATTTTTGCTGTTCTGCCGGTCTGAGTCCTTCGATAGAGGTGAGAAGGTCGGGGTACAAAAGTTTTAAATAAATAATAAATACATTGATTTGGGGGTAGAGTAACTGCTTTGGGAGACAATGGTGATCTTTGGGCATTTGGACAATGTCGCCAGTCCAGTGGAGTTGATAACAGAGGACCATCGCTTCAATGCTGGTGGTCTTTTCTTCTTCCAGCACACTGACATTTGTCTGCCTGCCTTCCCAAGAGATTTGCAGGATTTTTCGGAGGCAACGCTAATGGAGTTGAGTGTGACATCTGTAGACCGTCTACGTTTCGCAAGCGTATAACTGGGTTGGTAGGACAATGGCTTTATAAACATCCCTACAGATGTCCCGTTCCTCAAACACTCTCTGTGTCATTCGGAAAAATGCTGCACTTGCAGAGTTCAGGTGGTGTTGTATTTCAGTTTCAATGTTGACTTTTGTGCAGAAGTGGCTCCCAAGGGAGCGGAAATAGTCAACATTTTCTAATGTTACACCATTAAGCTGTATGCCTGGCATTGCAGACAGATTGCCTGGTGCTTACTGAAAGAGCATTTTGGTTTCCTTGTTATGCAATGACAGGCCGAGTTTGTCTTATGCTTCTGCAAAGGTGTTAAGAGTGGTGTGTCGGTCTTCTTCCGAATGCGCACACAATACGTTATCATCAGCATATTGGAGTTCTATAACAGATGTTGTGATCTTGGTTTTGGCTTTCTGCTGAGGTTAAATAGCTTGCCATCTCTTGGGAACCACTGCTATAAGGTAAAGGTAAATGTTTTCCCCTCACATCTAGTCGTGTCCAACTCTGGGGTGGTGGTGCTCTTCTCCATTTCTAAGCCAAAGTGCCAGTGTTGTAGTAGACGCCTCCAAGGAAATGTGACTGTTAATGCCTTGCAGAAGTGGCACCTGTTGATCTATTCAAACTTGCATGTTTAAACTGTTAGGTTGGCACAAGCTGAGGCTAACAGCGGGAGCTCACTCCGCTCCTCAAATTCGAATCACTGACCTTTTGGTCAGCAAGTTCAACAGATCAGTGGGGGCTCTCATACTAAACATTATTATTAGTATATGTTTATAATATGTTTTTCTAGTATGTTGGTATTACTTATTTATTATATTACGATCCTATATTATTATTACTATTCCTTCTGATTAGATGGCCCGAACGCAGAAGAACAAGGCCACGGCGCACCACCTGGGCCTCCTGAAGGCCCGCCTGGCCAAGCTGCGCCGGGAGCTGATCACACCAAAGGGGGGTGGCGGCGGCGGCCCCGGGGAAGGTGAGTTCACACCCTACCCCTTATTTGCATACTTAGCCACTCCCAGGGACACCCAAGCCCCTCAGCCTCCCCGTTCCATGCATGGAGTCAGGCCCCTTCCCCCCAATGGCATGGGACGAAGCCCCCTTCCGTCCCTACAAGGCAGCTCTCTCTGACAGTGTAGATCAGTGATTTTCAACCTTTTTGAGCCGCGGCACATTTTTTACATTTACAAAATCCTGGGGCACACCACCAACCAAAATGACACAAAATGACACTCTTGTCATTTTACTAACTGTCACCCTCCTCCCTTGTGACGCCGCTGCTTCCGCCAAACCCCCCTCCTGCCCCCCCCCCCTCGGAGGCTCACACACAGTAGGCCCGTGGGGGAGGGCTGCGCTGAGTGGCCGAAGTTGACACGGGCTCGGCTGAGCAGGACAAATAGGAATTGAGTACGCGGGGTGGCTCCGAGCCTCGGAACAAACTGCGGCGGAGGCTTGCAGCCGTTGCCACCCCTAGCTCTTCTTCCCGAAGGGGTTCAGCCCCCCCCTCCGGAGTGCCTCCCCCTCCCCGCGTTCCTTCGGCTTCCCTGCTGTCGCCTTGGGGCCAGATCGGGAAGGAACCAAGCAGGGCTGTGGAGCTGTGCATCCCGGCCTCTGCTCTGCAGCGAACCGGGAGCCCAGCCAGGAGAGGCCAAGAGATGAGGGGTTGCTCCCCTTCCCCGGCGCGGAGGGGCTAAACTTCAGGCAGCGGAAATGAGGCTTTCCTGTCCGAAGCAGCAATGCCAGCCAGCCTGGCCACAGTCAGGGAGACCCCTCGGTGTCCAGAATTTCCCTCCCTCCCTCCTCTCTCTGTCTCTCCTTCCCTTCCTTCCCTCCCTCTGTGCGCCAAGGACAGGAGGAGCTGCAGGCCGGCCAGGTAGCCCTTGGCGCACAGAGGGAGGGAAGGAAGGAAGGGAAGGAAAGAGAGAGGAGGGAGGAAAGTTCTGGACACAGAGGGCTCTCCCTGACTTCAGCCAGGCTGGCTGGCATTGCTGCTTCGGCCAGGAAAGCCTCATTTCAACTGCCTGAAGTTTCCTGCTAGGCTCTCTCTCTCTCTCTCTCTCTCTCTCTCTCTCTCTCTCTCTCTCTCTCTCTCTCTCTCTCTCTCTCTCCACTGTAATTTCCTACGGCACACCTGATGATCTCTCACGGCGTACTAGTGTGCCACGGCACACTGGTTGGGAAACACTGGTGTAGATAACAGAGCTAGTCTCCACCCCCTCTCCCCTTCTTTACATCAACCCCGCCCCTCCAAGGAAAGCCCTACCCAATCAGCCTCTACCTTTCATAGAGCCAGGCCCCACCCCTCAATAGCACAAAGTGAAGCCCCCCCTCCTTTGGAGGCCCCTTCTCTCATTTGCATGGAGTGAATCCCCTCCCCTCCCAGGAAGGCCTGCCCAATTCAATAATTGAACCAGGTCCTGCCCCTCATTGGTATGTAGTGAAGCCCCCCTTCTTTCAATAGACACCACCCCTCATTTGCATGCTCTCAAACCCCTCCCAGGGAGGCCCACCCCCCTCCCAGTCTAGACCAGGGGTGCCCACACTTTTTCATCATGCGAGCTACTATATGAACAATCAAGTTGAAAAGATCACCTGTTGTGCATGTGAGCGTGTGCGCATACACACGCTCCTACTGCACCCGGGAAGGGGATCCTCCTTGCCTCCGCACGCACTCTCTCTTAATGTCTTCTGAAGAGCCACCCTCTCTCTCTCTCGTGGGCCCTTGCCGCCTTTCTCCTTCGAGGGTGAGGGAGGGCAAGGTGGAGAAAGGCGGCGAGGGCACAAGCAGCAGCAGCAAGTGGAGTCTCCATCCCCGCAGCCCCCTCCTCCTCGGGTTCAGTCCCAGGAACATGGCAGAGCCCTCCCTTCTCGCCCCCAACCATGGAAAGAAAGCAGCCCCACACAGCTCGCTCGCCCAGGTCTCGGCTTGGAATGGGAGTCTCGAGGGCAGCAGCAGGGTTTGTGGCGGAGCTTGCTTGGCTTTGCCCCACTTTGCCCGGCCTCCTTTGCCTCTTTCTCTCTCTCTCTCTCCTTCCAGCGCCCGCCTGCCTGCCTGCCAAAAGGATCCGAAAAAGTTCTCCGGATTTCTTTCTTCTCTCCTTGGCTCTCTCTCTCTCACACACACACAAATTCCCTCCATCCCTCCTACAGCCTCGCATCCTATCCGTGCGCGTGCCTTCGCCTTGCTCCCCCCCCCAAGCAGTAACCAATGGGCGGTCATGTCACCACACCGTGCGTGGCAAGACGAGCGCCAGGGCCCGCCCACTAAAGCCTCATTTTGGCAAAAGAAGCCCCGCAGTGGTGGGAGCGCACATGCGCGTGCATGGCAGGAACGCGCCATCCAGCTGGTGAGGCCCAAAGATCACCTGGAAGAGGGCCGAAGAGCACCTAGGTGCTCCCGATCACCGTAATGAGCACCCCTGATCTAGACAATACAGCCAGGCCCCACTCCTCATTTGCATGCAGTGAAGCCCCTCCCTTTCCAGGGAGGCCCCACCCCTCACCCTCCTCTCTGCATAAAGGCAGGCCCTGCCCCTAATGTGCATGCACTGTAGCCCCTCCCCCCGTTGGCATGGAGTGAGGCACCTCCCCTCCCAAGGAGGCCCCTCCTCCTAAGGCTCTCCAATTACTTGCTTGGAGCCAGGCCCCTGCTCTTGTTGGCATGCAGCAAAGCCACTCCCCTCCCAACAAGGCCACTCCTCACCCAGTCTAAGTAATAGAGCCAGGCCACCCCCCTCATTAACATGCCGCAAAACACCTCCCCTCCCCAATCAAGGTAATAGAGCTAGGCCCTGCCCCTGATTGGCATACACTGAAGCCCTCCCAGGAAGTTTCCACCCCCTCAGCCTACTCTTCTTTACATGCAGCTAGGCCCCGCCACTCATTGGCATGCAGTAAAGGCCCTCCCCTCCCAATGAGGCTCCTCCAAGTCTAGATAATAGACCCAGCCCCCTCCACGTTTGCATACTTGGCCCCTCCCCACGAGGTCCCCCAAGGAACCTCACTTCTGATGTTCTATCCCTTTGCCAGGGTTCGACGTGGCCAAGACGGGGGATGCGCGCATTGGCTTTGTAGGCTTCCCCTCGGTGGGCAAGTCCACCCTGCTGAGCAACCTGGCTGGGGTCTACTCCGAGGTGGCCGCCTACGAGTTCACCACACTCACCACCGTTCCCGGCGTCATCCGCTACAAGGGTGCCAAGATTCAGGTCAGGCGCGGAAGGGGGAGGGGCCGGAAGGAGAAGTCGGGAGGGGAGGGGAGGAGCCAAATGAAGGGAAGGGAGCCAGAAGGAATAGGGAGAACTCGGAACGAGGAGGGGAGGTAACAGAAGGAAGAGTGGAGGGACCACAAGGGGACGGGAGGAGAGGTGGGGTCAGATGGAGAAGGGGAGGGGCCACATAGGAAAGGGAGGGGCTATATATAAAATTAATTATGTGAAACATTTAAATTTGAAACATTTATATTCCGCCCTTCTCACACCAAAGGGTAGAGCTCTACATATATATGGCAAGCATTCTATGCCGGGACATAAATAACGAACTATCTATCTATATATAAATGCTCTGTTCGTTTTGAGTGACACCATAACTCAAAATCCGCTGGACAAATTGCTGCCAAATTTGGCCACAAGACACCACCTAAACCAAGGAGAGACCATCGCTCAAAAAATTGATTTTGTCATTTGGGAGTTGTAGTTGCTGGGATTTATAGTTCACTTACAATCAAAGAGCATTCTGAACTTCACCAATGATGGAATTGAACCAAACTTGGCACCCAGGACTCCCATAACCAACAGAAAACACTGGAAGGGATTCGTGGCCATTGACTTTGAGTTTTGGAGTTGTAGTTCACCTACATCCAGAGATAACTGTGGACTCAAACAATGAAGGATCT
The DNA here is from genome assembly GCA_030556195.1 of Anolis apletophallus. Classification (NCBI taxonomy): domain Eukaryota; kingdom Metazoa; phylum Chordata; class Lepidosauria; order Squamata; family Anolidae; genus Anolis; species Anolis apletophallus. The sequence continues at coordinate 68,768,794 of JARBWK010000011.1, forward strand.
GCACCGAATTTGGCACAAATACTCAATATGCTGAAATTTGAACATTGGTGGAGTTTGGGGAAAACAGACCTTGACATTTGGGAGTTGTAGTTACTGGGATTTATAGTTCACCTACAAAGAGCATTCTGAAATCTACCAATGGTAGAATTGCGCTAAACTTCCCACACAGAACCCCCATAACCAACAGAAAATACTGTTTTCAGGTGGTATTTGGCAACCCTTCTGACACCCCCTTGTACCCCCCCAGGGGTCCCAACCCCCAGGTTGAAAAATGCTGTCTTAAGGCCACCCAGTCCAACTCTTCACAAGGGCAAGAAAACATAATCAAAGACCTCCTGACAAGAAGTCATCTATATATATATATATATAGAGAGAGAGAGAGAGAGAGAGAGAGAGTATATATATATATATGATACGAAACACACACACATATTATGCATCTGACAGATATAGTATCATAGATTTGAAAGGGACACCTAAAGAAGGGCAATTATATGTTGCATATTCCAGAGTAGGCAGAATAGACAATCTCTACATCAACTGACAAATAAACAAGAAATATTGTTTACCCACAATCATAAAGAAATTACATATATTAGAAACCATCACTCTTTCATTAGTTTATTTTCCAGATCACCAGTCTGGGCCGCAGCAATTTGTTACAAAACAGTTGTAACATATTTTAATATAATATTTCTGATATTATAATACCATATTATATATATGGTACAATATTATATTTGTAATGGAATGTGGTGGGAAGGAACAGGGAGGAGCCAGAAGGGAAACGAGTGAGTGAGAAGGGAAAGGGGAGGGACTAGAAGGGGAGGGGCCAATTGTGGGGGTGGGCAATCTCTTCATCGGGGCTCCTCCTTTCACAGCTGCTGGACCTCCCTGGGATCATCGAAGGGGCCAAGGACGGGAAGGGCCGAGGCCGGCAGGTCATTGCAGGTGGGCGTGGTCTTCCCGGGGGGAGGGTCCAAATTGATCCCTCCTGCTAGAGGAGCCTCCCTCCCACCTCATCATCCCTTCCCCACCCCCCACTCCAGTGGCCCGGACCTGCAACCTGATCCTGATTGTGCTGGACGTGCTGAAGCCGCTGGGCCATAAGCGCATCATTGAGACTGAGCTGGAAGGCTTCGGCATTCGCCTCAATAGCCGCCCCCCCAACATAGGCTTCAAGAAGAAGGACAAGGGCGGCATCAACCTCACCGCCACGGTAGGTGTGACATTGTGTGGCCCCGCCCCCTCAGATCACCTGCTTGGCATGCAGAACCAGGCCTTTCCCCTCTTTGACATGCAGGAAGCCCCGCCCCCTTCCTGTCTAGATTATTTATTATTTATTTGCTGCATTTTTATACTGTCTTTCTCAGCCAATGGTGACTCAAGGCAGTTCTCAATTGGTAACGATTCGGTGCCATAATAACAACAGGGTACAGTTAAAAACAATTATAAAAACGGTTATAACACAGTTCAACATTAAAGATGTAAAGAAACATAAAATCTATAAAACAGGTCCTCAACGTCTCCTTACTGAAATCGTGATTCAATGACATCGTCAGACATTCCATGATTCATTTTCTTCTAATTATGTTCCAGTAATAAACGTCTGCTTGAACGGCCAGGTCTTGACCAACTGCGGAATGTTAAAAGGGAGGGAAATGATCTTATATCCTTAGGGAGGGCGTTCCATAGCCAAGGAGCCACCACTGAGAAGGCCCTGTCTCTCGTCCCCGCTAAGTGCGTCTGTGAGGCAGGCGGGATCGAGAACAGGGCCTCCCCAGATGATCTTAACGTCCTAGATGGTTCATAAGGAGGGAGACGTTCGAATAGGTAAGTCGGACCAGAACCGTTTTAGGGCTTTATAGGCTAAAGCCAGCACTTTGAATTGTGCCCGGTAGCAGACTGGCAGCCAGTGGAGCTGGCGCAACAGAGGAGTTGTATGCTCCTTGTATGCCGCTCCCGTTAGCAACACGGCTGCCGCTCGCTGGACCACCTGACGCTTCCGGACAGTCTTCAAAGGCAACCCCATGTAGAGCACATTGCAGTAGTCTATAGGGGATGTAACCAGAGCCGTGGTCCTCCCCTCATCTGCATGTTCCTCCCCCCCGACCACCTCTTCCTTGTGTAATTGAGGCAGGCTATGCCACTCATTTGCATAGAGCAGGGGTGCTCACACTTTTTCAGCATGCGAGCTACTCTTAAAGCAACCAAGTCCAAAAGATCTACCTGCCCCCGCCGCCAAGCGCTCCCGCCGCCAAGCGCTCCCGCCGCCAAGCGCTCTTGCTACCGCGCATGCTCCTGCTGCTGTTTTCCACCCGCGCAGCGCTTCCACCTGCGGGGCATTGCAGGGAGGAGAAAGCACGAGGTGGGGCATCCAGAGGGAGCGCTCCGCCCTGCCTGTCTCGCCGGCAACGGAGGCTGCACAGCTGCTTCTGGACGAGAGAGAGGCAGGGCGCTCCCTCCAGAGGGCCCGCCTCGTGCTTCCTTCTTCCTGCAATGCCCCACAGGCGAAAGAAGCACCGCGAGAGCGGAAGCCAGCAGCAGGAGCGCCCCAAGCGGCTGGTGAGGCCCAAAGATCACCTGGAAGAGTGCCAAAGATCTACTAGTAGCTCCCGAGCTACCTAATGAGCACCCCTGGCATAGAGGGACCCCCCCCCCCAAAAGGCCTCTACACTTAGCCTTCTCTATTCCTTGCATGGAGCAAGGCCCCACCCCTTATTTACATACTTAACCCCTTCCAATAAGGCCCCCCTCCTTGTGTGAGGGAGACAGGCCCCTCCCAGTTTAGATAATAGACCCATCCCCTCCCCTCACTTGCATGCTTGGCCTCACCCCTTCTCTCCCAATGAGGCACCTCCCCAGCCTAGACAATGGAGCAAGGCCCTGGCCCTTATTTGCATGCAGCAAAGCACCTCCCAGCCTAGTAAATGGAGCCAGGCTCTGTCACTCAATGGCATGGAGCAAAACCCCTCCTCTCCCAGGGAGGCCCCTCCCCATAGCCTCCTATTATTCATTGCATGGAGCCAGGTCCTTGCCCCTTATTTGCATATTTAACCCTTGCGTGAGGGAGACAGGCCCATCCCAGTCTAGGTAATAAACCCAGCCCCTCCCCTCCCAATGAGGCCCCTCACCTTCCAGCCTAGACAATGGAGCAATCCCCCACTGCTCATTTGCATGCCGCAAAGCCCCTCCCCTCCCAGCCTAGTAAATGGAGCCCAGCTCTGCCACTCAATAGCATGGAGCGAAGCCCCTCCCAGGGAGGCCCCTCCTCTCAGCCTCCTCTTCCTTGCATGGAGCCAGGCCCCCCACCCCTCATTTGCATACTTAGCCCCTTAATGAGACCCCGCCTCCTCTGCCACCCCTTCATTTTGTGAGGGAGCCAGACCACTCTCAATCTAGATCAGGAGTGGGCAATTATTTTTTCCCAAGGGGCCACACGAGAGCCAAAAATATTATGGAGGGCCGCACCTGAAGGCAGAACTACATTCTAATCTACATAATTTATTTATTTATTTATTTACTTACTATATTTACTATGTATTACACATAATTAATATTAACATTAATACATCAAGAAATATTATTATTAGTATTAATATCATAATTATTATATTATAGTATATATATAGGCATTCTAATATATTGAAATTATAATATAACATATTATTTATTATATTATAATAATATAATAAAATTATTGTAAAATAATAATAAAAACCACTAAAATTAAATAACATTAAATTCAAGAAGACAAGGTGTGAACCAAGATGGAATGGCCCAATGGACCCAGCCCAGAGGAGGGCCTAGCAGACCCAGCTGCCGCCGCAGCAGAGGAGAACAGAGCAGCAGGCGATCGGAGGCTGCATGCCTCCGCCCGCTCTCGCCCCCAGCCGTTCCCCAGCTGATCACCCTGCTATGGAGTGCCTGCCATCCTGGAGGCGATCTGGGCCTGCAGGGGGAGCAGTCGGCGATCTGAGACTGCTGATCGCCCTGTCGACCCGGAAGACGATCAAGTCTTCCCGGTCGCCAGGGAGAGCAGCCCTCGCAGGTCGCCAAGTGCTCCCGCTGCAGGCCCGGATCGCTTCCAGGGATGGCAGTCACTCCAAAGCCGCCACTCCTCCGGCCTGTCTGCCGACACAGGCCCCACAGAGCCCGCGATGGGATGGCGGCAGCGGCACCCCTTCCTCTTGCCCCCCCCCCGACGCCCTTCTCCCCGGGCCGAACAGAATCAGCTGCCGGGCCGCATCCGGCCCGCAGGCTGTAGGTTGCCCACCCCTGATCTAGATCATAGACCCAGCCCCTCCCTTCTTTCTATGCTTTCCCCCTCCCCTCCCAATAAGACACCCCACAGCCTATTCAATAGAGGCAGGCCCTGCCCCTCATTTTTATTGGCCCCTCCCCCCCTTAGTGCCCACAGAGCGAGCTGGACACGGAGACGGTGAAGAGCATCCTGGCCGAGTACAAGATCCACAACGCGGACGTCACCCTCCGCAGCGACGTCACCGCCGACGACCTTATAGACGTGGTTGAGGGCAACCGGTATGTCAGCCACATCAGTATGATATTACATGCACGATATATATTGCATCATGGTATGCGTTATATTTGATACCATATGAAATATATGTTATGTTATTTTTGTTACATTATATGGTATATTCATATCATATGAATTGTATATCATCTGTTTTATATATATACTTGGGAGCCCGGTGATGCCCGGGTTGTTTGAGAAAGGCATTGTTTTTGGATGTTAGGTAATATAACTTAGGTAATCTGTAGCTCTATTTATTGGAAAAATGCCAGTCTTTCCTTTTGTTTTGTATGAATGCTCCCATTAGAAATCATGTAAGGATCTGAGTGAACTACAGTTCCCAGATTCCCAGGGCAATCACCCTGAAACCCCGCCAGTATTAACATTTGGCCATGTTGGGTCTGTGTGTCAAGTTTGATCAACATCAGATGTCAGCCGAGTTTAGTGCTCTCTGGATAAGGGAGAATTACAACTCCTGAATTCCAAGGGCCGTCACCCCCAATCTCTCTCTGTACTCAGAGTTGGCCATGTTGGATTTGTGTGTTTTGTCCAGGTCTGTCATTGACTGGGTTCACTGCTCCCTGGATGCAGGTGAACTACAATTCCCAAAATCAAGGTCTATTCCCACAAACCCCTGCAGAATGTTCACTTGGTCATTGTCAGTGGGGGCCACAGTGTCTCTTGATGCAGGTGAACTATAACTCCCATAAATCAAGCTCAATGTCCCCAAAACTTCTTCAGTATTTTCTATTGGTCATGGGGAATCTGTGTACCAAGTTTGGTCCAGGTCTGTCGTTCGTGTGGGTGTCAGTGGTTTGTTGAACTTGGAGCTGAATCGGGTGAAGGTACTGCAGATCCCATCACCCATGGTCCATCCTCTCCAAAGCCATACCAGGATGTAAAGAGGGTCATGGGTGTCTCTGCCAGATTTGGTCCAGGCTTGTCATTTGTGGGGGTCATAGTGGTTGTTTGAAGTCGGATCCAAAGCTGGTGAAAGTACTGCGTATCCCATCATCTGTCGTCCATCCTCCCCCAAAGCGCACTAGGGCATGAAGTGCACCATGGAATAAAGTGAAATCCTGGTTATGGGACCAGGCCTTTGCACAGTAGCAGAATGTAGTATGTGGATCGGAATAATATTGGTAAGCTGATAGATGGAATATGGCTTCTTGTTTATTAACCTGATGTATGGACGGACCATTGTTTTTAATGTAATTTAGTGTTGGAATGTTGTTTAAATGTTGGAATGTTGTATTTTATGGTTTTATATTGTAATTGTAGCTTCCCTGAGTCCCCCTCCGGGGGTGAGAAGGGCGGAGTAGAAGTACTGTAAATAAATAAATAAATAAATAATAAATAAATAATACTGCAAATCCCATCCGGCCTTCCCAAAATTACACCAGAATGTAAAGTTTCTGTGTGCCAGGCTTGGTTTGGTCTTGATCCGACATTGGTGTGGGTTGCAGTGGTCTCAGTCTTATCATCCGTGGTTCATTCTCTTCCAAACCGCACCAGGAGGTAGAGTGGGTCATAGTGGCTGTGTGTGCCAAGTTTGGTCCTCATCCGTCATTGCTGGTGGGAGTTGTAAAAGTGAGTGAAGGTATTGCAAGTCCCATCATCCAGTGTACATCTTCCCCCAAACTTCACCAGGGTGGCAGGTGGTTCATGTGTGGGATCTGTGTGCCAAGTTTGGTCCTGATCCGTCATTGGTGGGGGTTGGAATCGTCTGTGGAAGCCGAAGCAATGGAAAGTACTGGAAATCACATCATCCCCCAAACCACAGGAGGACGTAAAGCAGTCGTAGAGCTTTTGTGTTCCAAGTGTGGTCAAGATCCGTCATTCATGGGGCTCGCAGTGGCCTATGGAATTGGGAGCCAATCATATACATACATACAAACATAAATACAAACACTGACTGAAATATATATTACATCCTTGTATATATGATCTTATGTATGATATTACATTTTCTCAGGGTGTACCTGCCTTGCCTGTACGTGCTGAACAAAATTGACCAGATCTCGCTGGAGGAGCTGGACATTATCTACAAAGTTCCCCATTGCGTCCCCATTTCGGCCCATCACCGGTGGAACTTCGATGACCTCCTTGAGAGGATCTGGGACTACCTCAAGCTTGTCCGCATGTGAGGGGTCAAAGGGCACAACACCCCCCCCCCCCCAGGAAGGAGGGTCAGAGTGTGGGGCGGGGTTTCAAGTCCAAATAAGCACAACCCAAAGGGGGGGGGGGTAAGGGGCAGGGCTGACCTCATGATTTTTTCCATGCTAATTTTATGCTCTCCTCTCCCCCCCCCCCCCAGTTACACCAAACCCAAAGGTCAACTTCCGGATTACACATCCCCTGTGGTTTTGCCCGACTCGCGGACCACGGTCGAGGATTTCTGCATGAAGATCCACAAGAACCTCATCAAGGAATTCAAATAGTAAGGAGATAATACATTCCCATTAAATCGATATAATAATAATAATGTTAAATATGGGAAGGGAGGAGGGGAGTGTGGCTGATGCTCAAATGTAATACACAACACACTCCTCTTCGGATTCCCGATAAATTAATTTAAATAATAATAAATAAATAAAATTAGGGAATGGGGGGAGAGTGTGACTGATGCTCAAATGTAATGTTAATGTTTTTATTTTTTATAATTTATTTCTTAATATGTGTGTGTGTGTTTTATATATAATAACATTTAAACAATAACCTTCAGGTCTCCAATGCTGTCTTATTTCTCATGTTATTTAATTTTTATATTTATATTACATATATATATATATATATATATATACACACACATACATACACACACAAAACATATATTACAATAGCATATGTAATATATTGTCGTATATTTATATTCTAAAATTTATATATATAGCATATATAATAGTATATGTAATGTATACTAGTACATGTATTTATATTCTGAATTACTGTTCCCTCGCTACTTCGCGTTTCGTTTATTACAGACTCGCTGTTTCGCAGATTTCATAAAATATTAATTTAAAATACATATCATGGTATTTTTGCTGTTTTGTGGGGTTTTGCCGCCGCTGCTCTCCAAGGCGCTTTCCCTCCTCAGTCCTCCCTCCCTCCAGCCTTGAAGGGCCTTTCCTTCCTTTCCTTCACTTTATTTTAAGTTTATAAAGACTTAAAATAGTGTATAACTACTAAAATAATGTATAAATATTAAAATAAATAGAACATCCTTACATTGCAGTTTTTCACTTATTGCAGGAGGTCTTGGAACCTAACCCCAGCAATAAGTGAGGGAACACTGTATATGTATTACATACAATTTGCAAATAAATTCATTAAAAATCAGGCAATGTGATTTTCTGGATGTGTTTTCTCATGTTGTCTCTCATAGTTGAGGTCTACCTATGATGTCAATTACAGGCCTCTCTCATCTTAAGTGGGAGAACTTGTACAATTGGTATCTGACTAAATTCTCCCCCCCCCCCACTGTATATATTAATACCCTGCCCCCTCTTCCCAAAGGGAGACATTTCTATATTACCTTTCTACAACTGTCTCAAGGCAGTTTACACACACACAATATTCATTGTAATGTTTATTAATATTTGAATGTTGTATTTATTTGTTTTTTCCAGTGCTCTGGTCTGGGGCTCCTCTGTAAAGCACAATCCGCAGAAAGTGGGCAAAGACCACACCATGGAGGACGAGGATGTCATCCAGATTGTCAAGAAATAAGCCAAAACACAAAAATAAAACGCAGTGTGGCTTGAAGAATGATGACTGCTTCCTGGTGTCTTTGGAATCCATCCACTCACGCATTTTCTAACCATTAGATGTATTAAATCTTAAAAATGTCAAATATTCAATAGAATCTATCTATACACATAATAAAAGTGAAAAAATGTGTGTATGCTTATGTGTCGGAGGTGTTCCTTTGCACAGACAGCCTCCACAAACAGTTTTAACCACCAAAGAGCCACCAAAATCCCTCCCTCCAAGGACATTTCAGGTTACCTAGAGCAGTGATTTTCAACCTTTTTGAACCGCTGCACATTTTTTACATTTACAAAATCCTGGGACACACCACCAACCAAAATGACACTCTAGCACAGTAATACATATAGTTAATATGTGTTAAATGTATTTATACACTCACTTAGTATGAAACCTGCATTTTCCCTTCTCAAAAACTTCTCCATCACTGTCACTCGCTTGTTTTACTGTGATCCCAAGTTGCCACTGTCACTTGATGCGCAGCTGCAGCACTAACTCTAACTTTGTTTACTTAGCCGCGTCTGAGCGAATCCAAGATGGCTCAACCATAGCACTCTCATGTCACTTCTTAGGTGATGCAAGAGTGCTATGCTTCCATTCCTTAAAAGGACAGATGCGCCTTAAAGTTTATATATGAATGAAGTTTGAAAATAATTTCCCACTGCACACCTCATGATCTCTCATGGCACACTAGTGTTCCGCGGCACACTGGTTGAAAATCACTGACCTAGAGCACCATGACCATGTAGCCCAGCCCCTGCCAATGTCCTCCACAAACACCATACTGCCCACCACCCAAGTGAAGGCTTTCATTCAGGGACAATTTCATACCAGATGTTCTGTTTTTCCTCCAGAATATACATCCCAGGGTTCCTTACTCTTTCCATTGATGTGAAATTTGCATGACCCCACCCACTGCCTCTCCCTTAACCCTTTTCACTTTTATTATGTGTATAGATACAAATAAATATAAATGTTATATTTTATATTTATTATAAATAAATTATGCTATCTTTGGGGATTTTTGGCTCCAACAGTGTTGCTGTGGATTAGTCTTCTCTTGAAAGAACACACCAAGGTGCACAGGCTGGAGATACCATACATCTTTATTGTTTGGAATATAAGAATACAGCACTACTGCCCATCTATACAGGCCTAGTTATGATAGCATAAATCACCCAAGAGTTCTGGTGTCTGTTGCTTGCCCTTTTCCCCATTCCAGAGCCCCCTTTCCCCTCACCTTGGGGCAATTGACCTTTATGGCGGGTTCATATGTCCTTGCCATATCCTGACCTCTCGTTTGGCTAATAATTATATAAATAAAAATGTAATGTTAGTTTGTGGGATTAACAATAACCACTGGACAAATTGATACCAAATTTGGACACAATACACCTGTCAGGCCAACGAGTGACCATCACTCATCAAAACACAGTGGAAGGGACTTAAGCAAAAAATGTGAAAAGATGATCCAAATGCACTACTTCCAAGCTGCAAGCTTTCTTCTTGGATCTCTTTGAGAGCATCCCGATCCCTGCCTATTTCCTATTCCTGAACTGCAACTCCCAGCAATCCTCCGGATAGATAAGATAGATAGATTAGATAGAGATAGGTAGGTAGATCGATCAGGAGGACTGCTGGGAGTTGCAGTCCAAGAATAGGTAGAGAACAAAGGGGAGGAAGGGAAGAGAAGGAAGGAGAGAATGAAAGAAAAAAAAAGGAAGGAAATCGGGAAGGAAGGAGAGAAAGAAAGGAGGAGAGAGGAGGGAAGGTTGGCTACAACAATGCATGGTGGGTACAGCTAGTATATTTTTATATCCCGCCTTCATCTCTCCGAAGGGACTTGGGCGGCTTACATAGTGACAAGCCTGGAAAAACAGATTAAAACACGATGCAATAAAATAAAAACAATTAAATAAAACTATAACAATGCAACATCATAAATAGTCACGCGCTCGAAATACTGTGATCGTCTTTAGTGTCTTAATGTTTTGAATTTATATTGCTGTGTTGTCTTATTTACATTGGTTTTGTATTTTAAGTTATTTTATTTTTAATTTTCTGTTGTGTTCTTGTGTTATATTGTCTTTATTGTATTTATGGGCGTGGGCTCATGTAAGCCGCCCCGAGTCCCCTTGGGGAGATGGTGGCAGGGTAAAAGTTAATAATAATAATACTGTAGGGTGTTATTGCAAACCCTGAAGTCTAAGATTGCCACCACCTCATGATGTTGGTTGCCCCCTATCATGATGGGTGGGAATGGGGGCTTGACTCATGCCATACAACTGACAGAAACCCCATGGCCATGGGTAATTGGACCAAAAGGGAATGCAGGACAAATGAACTAGCCATAAAACTCAATTACCCAAAGGTGAGGGGAGAACCAGGCTCTGGTATGAGAAAGGTGTCAGGATTCCTGAATGAGTGATTTATGGTATTGTAGTTAGTACTATATAGGAGGCCAGTAGTTGAAGCTCTTGTATTCCGAACAATAAACAAGGTGATATCTACTCCACTTGTGATTCTCTGTGTGATTCTTCATAGGAGATTTCTCCAGAGCCACACAGCTTGGAACTGAGCTAACTGACAGCATGACATTTGCCATTAATTCCAGTCGTGTCTGACGTCATCTCCATTTCTAAGACGAAGAGCCAGCTCACTTTCTGAGACCATTGCGACCCTCAACCAATGGCTGATCAAGACCAGACTTGGCACACAGAGCCCCCATGACCCATTCTACACCCTGGTGCGGTCTGGAGGATGGACCACGGATGATGGGACTTGAAGTACCTTCACTTACTTCCCAAGACCAAGCTTCGCACAGAGCCCCCATGACCCACTCTACACCCTGGTGCGGTCTGGAGGATGGACCACGGATGATGGGACTTGAAGTACCTTCACTCACTTCCCGAGACCAAGCTTCGTACAGAGCCCCCCATGACCCACTCTACACCCTGGTGCGGTCTGGAGGATGGACCACGGATGATGGGACTTGAAGTACCTTCACTTCCCGGATGAAGACCTGAGACCAAGCTTCGCACAGAGCCCCCATGACCCACTCTATACCCTGGTGCGGTCTGGAGGATGGACCACGGATGATGGGACTTGAAGTACCTTCACTCACTTCCTGAGACCAAGCTTCGAACAGAGCCCCCATGACCCACTCTACACCCTGGTGCGGTCTGGAGGATGGACCACGGATGATGGGACTTGAAGTACCTTCACTCACTTCCCGAGACCAAGCTTCGCACAGAGCCCCCCATGACCCACTCTACACCCTGGTGCGGTCTGGAGGATGGACCACGGATGATGGGACTTGAAGTACCTTCACTCACTTCCTGAGACCAAGCTTCGCACAGAGCCCCCATGACCCACTCTACACCCTGGTGCGGTCTGGAGGATGGACCACGGATGATGGGACTTGAAGTACCTTCACTCACTTCCTGAGACCAAGCTTCGAACAGAGCCCCCATGACCCACTCTACACCCTGGTGCGGTCTGGAGGATGGACCACGGATGATGGGACTTGAAGTACCTTCACTCACTTCCCGAGACCAAGCTTCGTACAGAGCCCCCCATGACCCACTCTACACCCTGGTGCGGTCTGGAGGATGGACCACGGATGATGGGACTTGAAGTACCTTCACTTCCCAAGACCAAGCTTCGCACAGAGCCCCCATGACCCACTCTATACCCTGGTGCGGTCTGGAGGATGGACCACGGATGATGGGACTTGAAGTACCTTCACTCACTTCCTGAGACCAACCCTTGCGGTCTGGAGGATGGAACAGAGCCCCCATGACCCACTCTACACCCTGGTGCGGTCTGGAGGATGGACCACGGATGATGGGACTTGAAGTACCTTCACTTCACAAGACCAAGCTTCGCACAGAGACCCCAGAGCCCCCATTACCCACTCGCACAGAGCCCCCATACACCCTGGTGCGGTCTGGAGGATGGACCACGGATGATGGGACTTGAAGTACCTTCACACACTGAGACCACGAGACCAAGACGGATCAAGATCGACCGCACACAGAGCCCCCATGACCCACTCTACACCCTGGTGCGGTCTGGAGGATGGACCACGGATGATGGGATTCACCCGCACCCACAGAACCAAGCTGCCATTGGATCTAGGCTAAACGTGAGAACACAGACAAACAATGCCTTTATCATACAACCCAGGCACCGCAGAGTTCCCAAGCTAGTTCGATTTGTAAGCAAAGGGTTCCCTCTTGTGGCTATTTTAATATAGCACCCGGCTGTGCTACATAGAGCCACAAGAGGGCAGCCTTGTTCAGAAACTGGGTCTTTTAAAGAATGGGAAAGGACATAAAGGCCCAGGAAGGAGGCCCATTCAGCCCCACCTTCAGCACTGGGAAGATTGATAGTATGTTGAGAGGAAGCCCGCCAAAGTGAAAGGGAGAGCCAAAAGCCATCTGGAGCAGCCCTTCTTCAATGGAAAACCCCAAAGAGGGCAGAGAGTTGGGAGGGAACCCCAGGGGCCATGCAATCCAACCCACCTCTGTTGCAAAAGGGGAGTCTTGCCTCTCAAGAAGGTGCCTGAATGCTAGTTTCTTGCAGATGAATGCCAAACACAAAGTAATATAGTGAAACTGCATCGAATCCAGGGGTGACTCCAGTGTCCAACTTCATGGCAAAGCGTCTTTGGTGAGATTAGGATGCAAGGATATCCTGTCACCTGGCGTTCATTTCCTGGCAGCAAACAGTCTTTTTTAATAGTTTAATTCTTTCACACCAAAATATCAACCAACCCACTAAATGAATTATGATGGTGCTTTTGAGTTTTTCCTAGAGATTTCTGCTCCATTCCTATGCAGAATCAAGACACATTTGTATCAATTTTGTATGGCTTGGAATGGGAAAATACGGAAAAGAGTGGCATCCCAGGATGTTACGGTATTATATTATTTCAAGCGCCCACTTTTTGCTTGACAGTCAAGCAGTGCTTCTAGTAAGTCAGAGTATGGTCCAGAGTGACTCCCAGGTATGTTGGTGTGCAGCAATGCTTCAATAGGATTTCTTCCCAGGTGATCCTCAGACCTCGAGATGCTTGTCAGTTCTTACAGTGAAAAGGGCACGTCTGCGCTTTAGATGGATTAGCTTCTCTTCAACCATTTCAAAGCTCCCTGCTTGAATGGTGATGGCACAATCGTCAGCATAGATGAAACTCTGTCCCTTCTGGCACTGGCTGCTCATTTGTGTCAATATTAAATATTGATGGAGCAAGCCTTTCTAGTGAACAAAGTTCCTCTCCTTCATCCTTCGAATCGGGAGAACAACATCCGATCCTGCAAACCCCTTCTGGATGGCCGCAGCCTGATCGTGGGAGGGGAAGCTTGTTATAACATATAATATATATGAGCGAGGAAAGAGAGACCAAACAATAACAATATACAACATCATAAATGGTCATGTGCGTTGTCAGGAGGGCTAATGGTCGGATGGCATGAGAGATCATTACATCACGCCCCTTCCAGAAATGGTCCCCCCCCCCCCCCCCATGGTTTGAAGGTTTCTGTGGCTGTTGTGGGTGAAACCCCTTGATGAGCGTGGGTGCATTTATATCAGATTCCTTTACCCACTTGGATTCACTGGGGGGGGGGGGGGTGTTTCCATTGCACGAAATACTGTAGGATGTTATTGCAAACCCTGGAGTCGAAGATTGCCGCCACCTCATAATGTTGGTTGCCCCCTATCATGATGGGTGGGGGCTTGACTGGGTGCAGATTCCTTGTTCTCGGGAGCTGGTTTGAGCAGGCTGAAGTGAAATACTGGGTGAATCATTCTGTAAGTCTTGGGCAGTTCTAGTCCTGCAGTCACTTCATTGATCAGTCATTTAACTCTAAGGGTCCAATATACCTGGCTACCAATTTCTTCACAGGTTGCCGACTTTTTAAGTATTTGGTGGAGAGGTATACCAGTTGCCCTGGCTTGAGGTCCCAACCTGGACTCATTTGCTTGTCAGCTTGCTTTATGTAAGCTTCCTCGGCCTCATCAAGTGCCTGTGTGGTTAATATTATACTTTATATTCCACTCTATCTCCCTGAGGGGACTCAGGGCCGATTACAGTACACATATGCAGCAAACATTCAATGCTGGTATGCAATTAACAAAGACAGTACATAAACAGAGGTAAAGGTTTCCCATCTTTTTCCATCTCCAGCATCTGGAGGCTGTGCTCAACTCTGGCCACTGGGAGGTGCTTCCATGCTGAGGAGCATTGTTGTCCGTAGACATTCTCCCGATCGAATTGCTGGCATGTCCGCATGGGCACCTTTTATTACCTCCCCACCAAAGTGGTACCTATGTATCTACTCACGTTGCTCTTTTTGAACTGCTAGGTAAGCATAAGCTGGGCTGATGGTGGGAGCTCACTCCAACCTGGGCTTGAACTATCAACCTTTCATGACATAATTATGAATATTATATTAGAAATAAATTAATATAAATTAATATTGTTTAATATCTATATTATAAATATATTATTATAAATAAATATATATTATAAATAAAAATAAATTTATTAAATTATAAATAAATTGGAATTAATTTACGCCATGTTCTTTTTAAATTCCAAACAAATCCCACAAAAAATACAATGAGACGTAGGCATTTTGCTATCTATCTTTATGTACAGCTTGATAATGGAGAAAGAAAATAAGCAAGAGGAAAACAACCGAGACAGAAATAGATATATACAAATAATAATAAACAATAAATCCCAACCAAAACAAAAGAAAAACAAAAAACATAATTTTTTTGTTTGTTTTATACATTGTTTTGTATTTACACAAAGGCTCTGTACATATTTCCGGCAAAAAGAGGAAAGAAAAGAACCTTTTTTTGCCCCATCCTATTTTAATGGCTGCTCTTTCTTTCGGACTTCATTCATTTTACAAAGAAAGAAAAAGGGAAACCGGCGGAAAAACAAGAAAAATGGGATGAAAACTTGAGGAAAAGGGCAAAAAAGGAGAGAAAAAGAAAAAAACCAAGAAAAAACAAGAAAAAATAATATTGAGAAAACAGGAAGAAAAACAAGGGAAAGGGGCAGGAAAATTGAGGGGAAAAGGAGAAAAAAATAGAAAAAATATTGAGAAAAAACCAAGACAAAGCAGAAAAATTGGGGAAAAATAAAAAATCCGGGAAACAAGAAATACGGGAGGATACTGATAAAAACAAGAGAAAATTGAGAAAGAAAAAAATAGAGAAAAAACGAGAGGAAAGGGCGGAAAAATGGGGAGGAAAAGAAGGAAAGGGGGGAGAAAATTGAGATTAAAATGAGAAAAAATGGGGAGAAAAACAAAAAAAGGAAATTGAGATAAAAATGAGGGCAAAACAGTCAAAATTTTAGAAAAAGGGAGAGAAAAAACAATGGTAAAAATAGGAAGAAAATTGGTTAAATTGGGGGGGGGAGAAAGGGGGAGGAAATGTTTAGAAAATGGAGTTTAAAAGTGAAAAAGCAAGTTTAAAAATGAAGTGGAAAATTGAGAAAATGTTGAGGACAGAGAAGAAAATGAGGGAAAAAAGAAAGCAAAAAAGGAGAACTTTTTTAATGAGGGGGAAATGAGACAAATAAATGGGAGGGGAAAGGAGGAAAAATAATGAGGCAAAAAGATGTGAAGAAGAGTTGAGAAAAATGGGATAGAATAAAAGGATAAATAAAAAAATCTGAAAAATTAGACAAAGAAAAAAAACGTGGAAAATATGGGGGGAAAAGGAAGGAAACCCCCACAAGAAAAAACAAACCCGCCATCAATGCAAAATAAATCCAATGTCATTTGTTCTGTTTTGCGACGAAAAACGATTTTCCTTCTAAAAACCAAGGAAGAAGGGAATTCTGCCCCCGAAAATGTCTATTTTCTGAAAGTAAGAAGCACAGAGGTCGAGACAGCCGAGCAGAGGTCCATCGGCAGCCATTTTGATTCCTGGGGTCAAAGGTCAGGAGTCGTTGGGGGGTCAAGGCCGGAATTCAAGTTCATCGACGCTGATGACCTTGGAGGAGGGCATGGAGGGGAGGGGCTGCTGAAGCACCTCAGAGCCAAACCACCGTGACAGGGCAGAGGAGGAAGAGGGGGAGGACACGCCCCCCGGGCCCCCCAGTGAGGATACGCCCACTACGCCTCCGCCGCCACGAGAGAGAGGTGGGACAGGGCGCAGGGCCGAGGAGGGACCTCCTGAGCCTAAAGGAAGAAAGGGGGGAATTTTGAGTCACCTTTGGCCCTCCCCAAGAGCCCGTGTGCCATCTGGCACCCTACGGCGACCATTTTGAGTGTCACAGTGGCCATCTCGAGTTTCACAGCGACCATCTTGGACCCTCACCAATAGCCCAAATGCAGACACATCAGGTGATGTACTACCTGAATACAGTGACGGAAAGAGACAACAGCTATTTTGAACCCTGGTGTGGCCAATATGGACCCTACAGTGGACATTCTGGGTCCCATGGTCGCTATCTGTGACCCTCCCCAACAGACCACATGCAATCTGTGACCCTACGGTATCCATTTTGAGTCTTACAGAAGCCATCTCAGACCCCAGGGCTGCCATTGTGTGTCCTCCCTAACAGCCCAAAGGTAGTCACAAGCATATCGGATGATGGGACTACCTGAATACAGTGACCAAAACAGATGGTGGCAACTTTGGATCCCGGGGCAGGTATCTTGGGCCCTCTCAACAGCCCAAATGCAGTCATTACCTGAATGCAATGACTGAAAGAGACAGCGACCCTTTTGGACCCTACGGCAGACATTTTGAGCCTCACAACAGACCTTTTAGGTCCTCAACAGTCCATGAATCATTTTGGATCCCACGGCAGCCATTATACATCTCACGGCAGCCATTTTGGACCCTCCCCTAGAGCCTAGATGCTATTTTGCGTCCCACGGTGGCCATCTTGGGCCCTCCTCAACAAACTAAATGCAGTCTCTACCCGAATACAGTGATTTAAACAGACAGCGGCCATTTTGGACCTCAGGGTGGCCAATTTCTTTACCTGAGCGCTGCAACTGGTGCTGGTGCTGCATGATGGCCAGCTGGAGGGGACCCCCCGGGCGCGGACTGAGGAGCGGGTAGCAGGGCTGTCCCAGAAGGGCCAGGTCTACCCCTGGAGGCAGAAGCCCTGTGCGGGAAACAAGAGGTGGCCATTTTGGTAACATAAAATAAGACAGAAATCGCCAGGAGATAAGAGAACAAGACATACATACAATAAATGTAATAAAAACCAATGTACTACTGTTACTAATAAAAAACAATAACCTATAGAATAATATAAAAATGATATAAAATATAATAAATATATGTAATATTGCTACTAAATATAATACAATAAGCGATAGAACAATCAGAATAATAATATAAGATAATGAATATACTAAAATAAATGTACTACTGCTACTAATAAATAGAAAACAATAACCGATTGAGTAATTGTCCCGTGCACTGACCGGCTTGGAGCAAGGGGGGCAGGTGGTGTGGGGGGAGGCCTTGGGCGAGCATCCTCTGGACCAGCCCAGGGGGCAGCGGAGGAGGCGGGGCTGGGGGTGGGGCCTGCCGTAGGAAATGGGCTGGCACTGGGGACACCACCGGCGGGGGCTTCCTCTCACAGGGCACCTTTGCCTCTTTGGGGCAACAGCGCAGTGAGGACGACAAGGAGGTAGAGCAGCAGGAAGGAGCAGAGCTACGGGACAGCTTGGCCCCTGGGGGCGGAGCCTCCAGCTCCATGGCCTGATCTGCAAAAGCAAGGAGAAGAAGAATATATATTATATCTTATATATATATTAAATGACCATGCTTGCTAAAATTATATCTATCTATCTATCTCCAAGCATGGTACATTATAAGAAAAAGTACAATATTAAGAATAGTAAGAAAACATAACAGTAAAATATTAGTAAATTACATACATACATATATATGTTTCCCTATACCTGTCAGCCATCTTGGTTCCTTATAAACCCAGTGGCCTCTTTTGTTTCCCTGTCAACTTGACTGCCTTTTTAGTTTCCCACAAACTCAGCAGCCAGCTTGGATTCCCTATCAACCTGGCAGCCATCTTGGATTCACTATAGACCTCTCAGCCATCTTGGATCCTTACAAACCTGACTGCCATCTTGGATTCCCTATCAACCTGGCATCTATCAATGGTTTCCCCATAAACCCAGCAGCCATCTTGGTTCCTTATAAACACACCAGCCATCTTGGATTCACTATACACTTGTCAGCCATCTTGGTTCCTATCAACCCAGCAGCCATCTTGGTTCCTCATAAACCCATTAGCCACCTTGGATTCCCTATCAATACAGCAGCCATCTTGGTTCCTTATAAACCTGGAAACCATCTTGGTTTTCCACAACCCAGCTTCCATCTTGGATTCCCTATGCACCCGGCAGCCATCTTGGATATGCTATCCACCTCAGCAATCTTGGTTTCCCACAAACGTAGCAGCCATCTTGGTTCCTTATAAACCCATCAGCCATCTTGGATTCCATATCAACCTGGTGGCCATCTTAGATATGCTATCCATCTGACAGCCATCTTGGTTTCCCATAAACCTGATGGCCATCTTGGATTCCCAAGTCTACCCAGCAGCCATGTTGGATTCCTCATTAGCCTGGCAGCCCCCTTGGGCTTGACACCCTTACCGTTATCGTCAACTCCATGGTCGGCATGGTTCCCCCCGGTCTTGCTCTTCCCATTTTCCTCCTTGACTTTGTCTTTGCTTTCGTACATCTTGCGGATCACGGAGGTGGGTGTGAAGGAAGGAGAGAGCTGCCAGAGAGGGACAGGCAGGAAAGAAGGAAGCGAGTGTGAAAGAAAGAAGGCAGCCCCTCAAGGCCTCTCTAGCTCCCCCAACAACACTCTATATAGGGCCTCCTGTCCATTCTCTGCCCTCCCACTCCCCCAAAATCTTCTCATGATAACAATATAAAATAGTATAAAATAATACAAAAGAATATAGCAATACTATAATGGTGTAATTAGATGAAGAATTTGGATAAATTTCAATAGTATTCCCAATGATCCATGGTTGGGGAACTCTAATGGTGCAACTCTGCGCAGGAACCCCCTCCGCTTGGGCAGGAAATGACATCACAGGTCGGGGGGAGGACTCACCATGCTGGTGACAGAGGCTGGCGGGGAGGCGGGACTGGGCAGGTGGCCCAAGGCGGCGGGAGGCTTGGCCATACGACTGGGCTGCCTGGAGGAGACAGAAAGGGGAGAAGCTTGAGTGGGAAGGGCCGGGTCCCAAGCACGCCAGCAAATGACGGGAAGGGGGGCCCGGGGCGACTTCTGACCTGTTCCTGAAGCCCATGTCGCGGCCCTTCTCCAGTGCGGCCGGGCCCAAGCCCAAACCCGGCTGGTAAACGCCCGAGAGTGTCACAGCGGCCGCTAGGTCTGGCAGGAAGGGGAAGCCCTCCACCGCACCCGGTGGGAGGTCCAGCTGCAAAGAGAGGAAGGGAATATATATATAGAACAGATAAGAGAATTTAGTACAAAAATACGTAAGAGAAAGACATAAAAATACTAAATACTAATACATTACTCCATATGTATGTATGTATGTATGTATAATATAACGGATCCTAACCTGTGCTGCAGCCGGGCTGATGCTCTTCCTCATCCCTTGGAAGGGGTCGCCTAGCAACGGTGCCTGTACACTCGGCCCAAAGCCTGGGCAAGGAAAGAAAAAGCAAGACGTTCGTCCAAGATGGCTGCCCTTACGCCCCTCTGAGGGGAAAAGCAAGACCTTTCATAGCTGCCCCCATGGCCCTCCATTAAGACCTTTCCTCCAAGATGGCTGACCCATAGCTCTCATTCAAGGCATTCCTTCCAAAATGGCTGCCGCCAAATTCTTCTGAGGGGAAAAACAAGCCATTTCTTCCACAAGAAAAAGAAGAACAATTCCTTCCGAGATGGCCACCCCCACAGCCCTCTGAGGGGAAAAGCAAGTCATGCCTTCCATCACAATAATAATTTACAGTGTTTCCTCGCTACTTTGCGGTTCACATGGAACGGACTCGCCGTTTCACGGATTTAAAAAAATATTAATTTAAAATGTTTTGTGAGTTTTTGCGTATCTGCTCTCTGAGGCGCTTCCCCCCCTTAGTCCTCCCTCCCTTTCTCCAGCCTTGAAGGGCCTTTCCTTCACTTTATTTTAAGTGTATAAAGACTTAAAATAGTGTACACTTGCTAAAATAATGTATAAATATTGAAATAATTAGAGCGTCTCTACTTTGCAGATTTTCGCTTATCGCGGGAGGTCCTGGAACTTAACCCCCGCGATAAGTGAGGGAACACTGTATTCCAATTCATCCCCCACGCCCCTCCATCGAGCTACTGCTCTCAAGATGGTTGCCCCATGGACCTCATTCATTCCAAGATGGCTGCCACAAGGCCCACCATCAAGCTACTGAGCTCAAGATGGCCAGCCCCCAAGGCCCTCTGAGGGGAAAAACAAGCAATTCCTTCCATCATGATAAGAATTCATTTCAAAATGGCTGCCATCAAGGCATTTGTTTGAAGATGAACACCACCAGGGCCCTCATAGGGGAAAGCAAGCCATTCCAAAATACTAATTGATTTTAAGATGGCTGCCTCTATGAAGCTACTTCAAGATAGCCACCACCCAAGGCCCTGTGAGGGGAAGCAAGCCATTCCTTCCATCATAATGAGAATTAATTCCAAGATGGCCGCTGTCAAGGCACTCTGAGGAAGAAAGCAAGCCATTCCTTCCATCATAAGAAGAATTCATTCCAAGATGGCCACCCCCACGGCCCTCATTCAAGGCATTCCTTCCAAGATGGTTATCACAAGGCCCTCCATCTAACTACTGCTCTCAAGATGGTCGCCACCATGGCCCTAATTTAAGGCATTCATTTCAAGGTGGCTGCCACAAGGCCCTCCTTCAAACTACTGCTCTCAAGATGGTTGCCACCATGGCCCTAATTCAAGGCATTCCTTCCAAGATGGCTGCCACAAGGCCCTCCTTCAAACTACTGCTCTCACGATGGTCACCACCATGGCCCTAATTCAAGGCATTCCTTCCAAGATGGCTGCCACAAGGCCCTCCTTCAAACTACTGCTCTCACGATGGTCACCACCATGGGCCTAATTCAAGGCATTCCTTCCAAGATGGCTGCCACAAGGCCCTCCTTCAAACTACTGCTCTCACGATGGTCACCACCATGGCCCTAATTCAAGGCATTCCTTCCAAGATGGCTGCCACAAGGCCCTCCTTCAAACTACTGCTCTCACGATGGTCACCACCATGGCCCTAATTCAAGGCATTCCTTCCAAGATGGCTGCCACAAGGCCCTCCATCAAACTACTGCTCTCACGATGGTCACCACAATGGCATTCCTTCCAAGAATTCAAGGCATTCCTTTCCAAGATGGCTGCCACAAGGCCCTCCTTCAAACTACTGCTCTCACGATGGTCACCACCATGGCCCTAATTCAAGGCATTCCTTCCAAGATGGCTGCCACAAGGCCCTCCTTCAAACTACTGCTCTCACGATGGTCACCACCATGGCCCTAATTCAAGGCATTCCTTCCAAGATGGCTGCCACAAGGCCCTCCTTCAAACTACTGCTCTCACGATGGTCACCACCATGGCCCTAATTCAAGGCATTCCTTCCAAGATGGCTGCCACAAGGCCCTCCTTCAAACTACTGCTCTCACGATGGTCACCACCATGGCCCTAATTTAAGGCATTCCTTTCAAGATGGCTGCCACAAGGCCCTCCATCAAACTACTGCTCTCAAGGCATTTCTTTGATGGTGGACACTACCACGGCCCTTACTCTTGCTTCCAAGACTCCAATATGGCTGTCCACACAGCCCTCCTTGCAAGATGGCCATCCGCAAGGGGCAAGGAAGGCTTTCGCCCCAAGATGGCTGCTAGGCTTACCAACTGGGGAAGGCATACGATGCCTCAGGTAGTCTGCCGAAGAAGCCCGGGGAGGGGGAGGCGAGGAAGTGGTGGTGGTTTCCAGCCCCCCCATCAAGGCGCTCAGGACTGTCGAGGAGGGAGTGGGAGGGGCAGGAGCAGGAGGACGGCTTCCAGGCCCCCCAAGGATCTCCTACAGAAAGGAAAGGCACAGGTTATAATAATACAATATAATAAATAATATTACAATATGACAGAATAGATTTATATTATATAATAATAATTTTTAATAGAATACTACAAAAATAAAACAAAACAAAAAATATTATAATATAATATATAATAGAATAATTATGAAATAATTATACTATATAGTAATAGAGTATTGTTTTATCATATAATACACTATGAGGATAAAATTATAATTATAATATAATAAAACTATAACAAAATATAACAATAAATTTATAAAATTATTAATGTAACATAATAAAATTATAATATAAAATACTATGAAAATAAAATATTATAATATAACAAAATATAATACTTATAATAATGAAAAATACTTATAAGTTTATATCATAATACTATAAAAATAAAATATAATAAAAATAATTCTATTATAAAGTAATAGATTTATAATATAGTAATAAGATACTATGTACTGATTTTGTTATTATATTATTTTATCATCAAATTATAATGTACGTTAATAAAATATTAAATTTGTGTAGGATTTGAGTATTATAAAAATAAAATTCTGTAGGAAACCTTGAGGAAAAAGACAAAATAATAATTCCATAAGAAACCAGATAAAATAACAACAACAACAATAATAATAGTATAAATGACCTGCAGGATGTTCTTGGCTGTTTCTGGAGAGGCAATCAATTTGCTGTCAAGGTTTTGCTGGAAAATTATTAAAATATCAATTATTATTGTTATTATTTATTTTTAACAAATACAAATGTGATTGATTTATTATATTGTTTACTGCATTTTTTCTTATATAATATTTTATTTTTAATATATGTATTATTTGATACTAGCCATGCCTTGCCACGCGTTGCTGTGGCGTAGTGTTGTGGTATGGAAAATAATGTAATGAGAAAGTGTTGGTCTGTAATATATGATATTTGTGAATGTTTGTGGGTAAAGAATATTTCTTGTTCGTTTGTTGGTGTTGATGTAGAGATTGTGTGGTTTTCCTAATCTGGAACATGGGACATATAACTGTCCATGTGTGAAGTATTAGGTGTCTAGATGTATGTCAGACAAATCTAATGATTGAACAGAGGAATTCCAGACATAACCAAGGTTTCCCACAGCTTGGAAAAAGCCTGGGTTTGAAGATGTAAGTTTATCCAATGGTAATCAAGGTGGACATTTGGAACATTTACACTTGGCTGAAGTGGAGAAGAGTTCTTTCTTCTACCCTGAAGTTTATAGGGATCTATAATGAGAAGGCTCTCACAGGTTGTGAAAACATCTGGGTGCCCCCTGGGGGGACATTCTTGGAGACGGGCAATTCTCTTACACAGGAAGCAATTGGAAGTTTCTCAAGGTTTGGGAGGTATGATGTCCCCACAAACGGACATTACATTTTTATTTATATGTGTGTATATGTATGTGTGTGTGTATCTACAGGCATGTGTGTCTGTGACTGAATGGGTTCCCTGATCTATCCTATCTGTCTGAACCATATTTGTTATATTCCATGGCTATCTATCTATCTATCTATCTATCTATCTATCTATCTATCTATCTATGTAAGTAAGTATTGCTTGGTATCTGTCGGGAGGGATCAGATGGGGCCTTCCCTGTCTGGATGGGCCAACTATAGGCTTTTTATATATTATTTATGTATATAGAAAATTGTATGTATAGGATGTCTGTCTTTTGGGATGGATCAGATGGTGCCTTTCTTTCTGGGCCAAGGGGTTTAGGCTTGTGTCGTCACAGGGTGTGGGTGGGGCCAGGACTGCTTACAGTGGCAGCAGGAGCAGCATGGTGTCTTTGTCAAAGGGAAGGAGGAAGGAAGGAAGGCAAGAGGGAAGGAGGCTGGAGTGCAGTGAGGGGGGGCAGAGCGGGGGGGGGGCTCTCATTGCCCCTCCACCACATCCCCCTCCTTGTTTGTCAAAGGGAAAGAAGGAAGGCAAGAGGGAAGGAGGGGAGAGTGCAGCGAGGGAGAGGGGGCGGGGCCAGAGTGGGACAATGGAGGATCTGTATTTTGCGCTTTTGCACATGGACTCCCACCCCTACACGCATGCGGGGTTATTTGTGGGGATTTTTATTGTTGGTCATTCCTTGGATTGTCTGACATTTTGTTGCCAAATTTGGTGTATTTTGGCCCAGTGGTTTTTGTTTTGTTTTGTTTTTAACGTCCTCACGACGCACAGACCATTTATATGTATATAGATATCTGTATTATATTAAATACAACATATGTAATATAACTGCATATATATATAATACAAATCAATATTATACATACAATATTATACATTTATTAAGTACAAAGTAATTATATATTAATCATATATTTTTATTTCTTTATTATTATTTATTTATTTATTTATTTATTATTCAAATTTGTGAGTCGCCACTCCCGGGTGGATCGGGGCGACTTACACCAAAAATCAGGATTAAAAACAGAATAAAAACACTATAAAACACATAAAAACACAGTAAAATACAATAAGTACGATACACAGCAAGCCGGTGTGTGTAACTACATCGGCATACACAATGCAAGGAGGCGGAGTAGCCTATATATCATATTATCTTTTTATATTTACCCATGATATTATATATTATGTATATTTCTCAATATTATAAATTATTTATTACATTATATTTAATATAAAATAAATTGCTATATTATATAATATATTATTCATTATTATATATTTTATTATAATGTATTTTATATATAATAATAAATTATTTATTACTAATATTACTTTTAATATAATATAATGAATTTATTATTATAAAATATATGTATTATTTTATATTTAATATAATGTTAACCCATGATTATATTATATATGACATGGTCGACTTACGTTGCCCTTGGAAGACTGGGAAGGCAGGGTCCCGCTGGCTTTCATGGAGCTCACCAGCTTGTTGAAGGCAGACATGTCCCCGCTCCCTCCGCCACCGCCATCCTTGAAACGCCTCGACCCCTGGGAGGCTTTGCCTTCCGGCTCCATCTTTAGACTTTTGAGCCCAGCCTCAACTTCCTCCACAGACAGAACCACCCCAGAATGCGCTAAAACAAGGTGGAAAAAGGCATATATATATATAAAATGTGTGAAGCTGCAACAAACAAGGCCAATACCATCCTGGGATGAATTGAAATCTGGGGATTCGGAGCATTAGTAGTACTATAACACAATATAGTGATAAAAATAATTCAGTATTATATGTAATATTTAATATAGTAATACTAATATATTAAATATAATACCACAAATAATACATAATAGCATATATATTCTATATAGTAATATAATATTCAACTCACTGCTCTGGCGGAGCTTCTCTTTGTTGGCGGAAAGGCTGGAGAGCAGGGGTCGGAGGTCAACCTTGGCCTTGTGCAGCATCTCCAGGATGTCCACTTCTTGGCCCTCTGGGCAGGAGGAGGCCCCGCCACCCGGACCCAGGCCACGCCCCCCTCCGGGCCCCGGGCCTGCCTCTAGGCCCTCCACTGGTATGGGGGCAAAGAACGCCCCACCCACTGACCCTGGTGGTGACAGGCCTAGGTGGGGAAGGGAGGGAGGAAAGATGGGAGAAATAAAAAGAAATTATCACACATTTATATATCATATTTATTATAATTATATGTTACATATTATTACATATAACAATGATAATAATTAAGCTTTATAATAAATAATAATAGTGTTATAGTCAAGAATGATAATGATAATATGATGATGAAGACAATATTTATATTATTATTATTATAATGTAATAATAGTCCTATAGGGGTGCTAATAATGAAAATATAATATAATAGATTCTTATAGTGATGATGATGATGATAGACAGAGTAGAGAACAAAAGCTAAGGAGCCCATGCAAGCAGGATGTTAAAGGGGTTGTGAGGGGGCGTCAGAGGGAAACCATCAGAAAAGGATATTTAATATAATACCAAATCTTAAAACTTTGTGTTTTTTAAAAATACATTACAACTGTACCCTTGGTTTGGTTATGATACGATAAATAAATAAATCAGGGATTATAATAATGATAATATAATATATTATTATTATTATTATTATTAAAAGAGTCCTAGGAAGGAAGGATACTAAGATATCATTGCATATTTATATTTTGTGTTACACATTTAATATTATTAGTTATGCCTATTCCATAATTATTTCATGATTATTTCTATATTATTATTACATATTAGTATATATTATATACTATTACTATTATATAGTATTATTTTATTATATAGTTATATTTTATATATTTATTGTTATTGTTACAATGGATTATTATAAATTATTATAATTATATATTCTATATTGCATAGTCTATTATGTTACGATTATAACATAATAGTATATATATCAAATATCACTGATTTTATAGTACTATTTTATAATATTAGTATTATTCTAAAGATATATTTTATATGATATATTTATTATGTTATTTATATTATTTCCTATTATATTTTTATATTTTATAGCATGGATTATATATTACATATTATTACATGTTATATTATATTATTATATATTTTGTATTATATATTTATTTATCTATATAAATAAAAATATAATGTTCGTTTGTGGAATTAACATAACTCAAAACCCACTGGGCAAATTGACGCCGAATTTGGACACAATACACCTACCAGGCCAGCAAGTGACCATCACTCATAAAAACACTGAAAAACACAGCAGAAGAGACTTAAAAAGTCAAAAAAAAATAAAATACATTACAACGCATACACAATGCCACATATATATATACACATATAAACACATACACACACAAAACGCATATACACAGTCTGGGCCACAGCAACACATGGTAGGAGGTGACTAATATTTTATGTTATGTTTAATATTATAACTTTATATTACATATTATAACATATTATGTTATATTTTTTGTATTATTATTATTATTATTATAGATGAATATATCTCTATGTTCCGTATGAGATCACCTACCTGCCAGGCGTTCAAGCTCCTCGTGCGGGGTGGAGCGCAGGCTGCTAGAGCGGCTCCCGGAGCGGCTGGGGTTGGAAGAGAACCATCGGCTGAAGCGGCTGGAAGACACGGATGACACTGACCCCTCGCCCAAGACGTCCTCAATCATCTGCCCAAAACACATCAAGGCAATCGATTGTCATTACAAAAGACAAGGGGTCTCTGGGGAGTCCTCTCCCGAGTCAAGGATGCATTATGTATTTGTATAATATTATATTACTGTAATTATTATACTATTATTAGTCATATTGTTATCAAATATTACTACTCAATTATTAATAATATTGTTACATTATAATACTGATATTATCATTATACTCATAATTATATTACTATTATAATATTTCTAAAAGTACTATTAATATTTTCTCATTATTATAGTATTTTTATGGAAATTATTATAATCATATTAAATCTTGTAATAGTAATACACTTATTACACGTATTATTATACTATTATTACTCATATTATTAAATATTACAATGCTCAATTATATTATACTCATATTGTTACAATTACTACACTCATCTTACTATTCTAATATTTTTACTATTTCTATTAGTACTATTATCATTGTCTCATTATTATAAAGTATTATTATACTCATTAAATCTAATAACATTCATACTATTATACATATTATAATAATTATTAGTCATATTATTATAATTATTAAATAATATTCACTTATATTATACATATTATTATATTATTATAATTCAATTATTAGTAAAATTATTTAATATTACCATAGTTATGTCATATTATATTATAATTTAATTAATATTATACTTTTATTAGTCATATTACTATAATCATTAAAATATTTGTACTCATACATATATTATATGATTATTAGTATTATTTAATAGTACAAAAATAGTACAATTATTAGTCATATTATAATTATTAAATAATAACTCCTATTATACCTATTACATTGCTATTACACAATAGACATATTGAATATTACAATAATTATTGTACTATTATTAGTAATATTACTATATTTATTAAAACATTCACTCATACTATATATATTATATTTATTATACAATTATTAGTCATATTATTATTCACTATTACAATAATTATTAGTCATTTATTAATATTATTATTATACACTCACGGAGGCCAAGCCGGGGACACTTTTATCCAGGTTGAAGAACTCGTTGAAGTCAAACTCCTCCCGGGGAGGCGGGGCTTCCTGTTCTGCCACTTCCTGTCTGCGGCCCACTTCTTCTTCAGCCAAACCCCCATTGCATTCTATGCCTGAGAGGAACAAATAGAGAAAGGAAGGGACCTTATAATATATATTAATATTAAAATAGAATATAAAATGTAAGATAATATGAAATATATAATACAAAGCAAAATGCATAATATAACATATTTGCATATTTTAAATTGCCTGGTCATACTTTCAATGTAAGCCAAGAGATAAAGCAGAGTATAAATAATAAACATAATAATTATAATTATATTATTATAATAAAAATATATAACACATAATACATAATATAATATTCATATATATATATTGCATACTATATAAGCATATATATTATATTTTAATGATATAATATACACGAGGCATCCTCAAACTGCGGCCCTCCAGCTGTTTGGGCCTTCAATTCCCAGAATTTCTGATCATTGAACAAGCTTGTTAGGGCTTCTGGGAGTTGGAGGCCCAAACAGCTGGAGGGTCGCAGCTTGAGGATGCCAGATATACACTATGTAATATATAAAATATATAATATACAATGCATAATACATATTTTATATATTATACATTATAATACATTATATTACACAGTAGAATACTGTGGACCCATTAGGATGGTCCGCCCCAGGAGACTTATGGATCCAGAGCGATTTCTGATGGCTCTTGGAGATTTTCCTGTCACCTCGGGAGGTGATTCTGTTGATGCCCTGGTCTCGCTTTGGAATAGGGAGGTGACTCGGGCAATAGACATGATGGCTACAGAGCGTCCCCTCTTAAGTAGCCGAGCTAAACCATATCCTTGGTTCAACGAGTTGGCAGCGATGAGGCGAACAAAGAGGAGGCTAGAGAGCGAGTGGCGGAAGAAGCCTAGCGAGTCAAACCGAACACGTCTACGCCTTTATTTAAGGGCGTATGCTGTGGCAATAGAAGCCACACAAAATTCCTTCTATTTGGTCAATATTGCGTCCGCAAGGAACCGTTCAGCGGAATTGTTTCGAGTAGTCAGAGGGTTATTAAATCCCGCCACTCAGGACGGGTCCCCTGACGATTCGGCAGCCTGCTGTGAAGCATTTGTTCAGTTCTTTGCGGACAAAGTCGCTTTGATCCGTTCTGGCTTTGACACCATGTTAATGGCAGTCTCTAAGGATGTAGCACGAGCACCTGCTTGTCCGGTTTTGATGGATTAGATTCAATTGATAAAACTTGAGGATGTGGACAAGATTCTTGGAGAGCCAAGAGCGACCACATGCATCCTAGACCCTTGCCCATCCTGGCAGATAAAGGAAGCCAGAGGGGGATTGGCAGAGTGGGTGACGGTGGTGGTGAATGCCTCCCTTCGGGAAAACACTATTCCAGCAAGCTTAAAACAAGCTGTTATTTATTTATTTATTTACTTCATTTCTACCCCGCCCTTCTCCCACAAAGGGACTCAGGGCAACTTCACATATGCATCGATGATGCTTTCAACAATATACATACAATTAAAAACAATTGACTCAATTAAAACAGTATATAATCATCCATAAAATTCCTTAACATTCAAATTAACATGCAGCTATACCAGAGTTATAAAACCGCTGTTGATAAAACCATCACTGGACCCCACTCAATTAGTCAACTATCGGTCAGTTTCCAATCTCTCCTATTTGGGCAAAGTCTTGGAACGTGTGGTGGCCTCACAACTCCAGGAATTCTTGGTAGACATTGATTATCTGGATCCAGCGCAGTCTGGCTTTAGGCCGAGACATGGTACTGAGACAGCCTTGGTCGCCTTAGTGGATGATCTTCGCCGGGAACTCGACAGTGTGTGTGTGTATCCCTGTTGGTTTTGCTGGACCTCTCAGCGGCCTTCAATACCGTTGACCATGGTATCCTGGGACGCCTTGCAGGAATGGGCCTTGGGGGTACTGCTTTGCAGTGGCTCCAGTCCTTCCTCGAGGGTCGTTCCCAGAAGGTGTTGTTAGGGGATTCCTGCTTGGCTCCACAGCCATTGTACTGTGGGGTCCTGCAGGGTTCAGTATTATCCCCTATGTTATTCAACATATAGCCGTGGGGGGAGATCATCCGGAGTTTTGGGGTATGGTGTCATCTGTCTGCAGACGATGCCCAACTCTGTCACTCCTTCCCACCTGTCACTAAGGAGGCTGTTCAAGTCCTGAACTGGTGCTTGGCCGCTGTAACGGACTGGATGAGGGCTAACAGATTGAAATTAAATCCAGACAAAACAGAGGTCCTCCTGGTCAGTCAAAAGGCCGAACAGGGCATAGGGTTACAGCCTGTGCTGGATAGGGTTACAGTCCCTCTGAAGGTGCAGATTCGCAGCTTGGGAGTGAACCTGGACTCATCGCTGAGCCTGGTTAAAGCTTGTGGGTCATCTGCACCTGTACCTTGGGAAGTCTGACTTGGCCACGGTGGTCCACGCTCTGGTTACATCCCGTATAGACTACTGCAACACTCTCTACGTGGGGTTGCCTCTGAAAACTGCCCGCAAGCTGGAATTAGTCTAACGTTCGGCAGCCAGGCTACTCAAGGGAGCGGGGTACAGTGAGAACACAACTCCTTTGTTGCGCCAGCTGCACTGGCCGCCAATTAGCTTCCAAGCATAATTCAAAGTGCTGGTGTTGACCTACAAAACTCTATATGGTTCCGGCCCAGTTTAGCTGTCCGAACATTTTCTCCCCTATGAACCATCAAGGCTGTTGAGATCTTCTGGAGGGGCCCTGCTCTCAGTCTCACCACACTCGCAATCGCGCCTGGTGGGAACGAGAGACAGGGCCTTGTCCATCCCTCTACGGAGGTAGAGAAGATCAGGATATAAAAGTTATAAATAATTAAATATTATAACAATACATAATCCATAATATAATAATATATAATACATAATATACTGTACAATGTCCTATATAATATAAAAATATATATTATAGTGCACAACATATTTTATTACATATAATCCATAATACAATATAATGTATAATACATAATATAATATATTTATTATGTATGTTAATCTGTATCTGTATACCTTAATAAAGCTGAATGTTTGTATGTGTCCGGAGGGCGGTGTGTCCGGAGGGCGGAGGAGCGGAAGGAAATGTGGCAGCTTTCGGATTGGCTCCCACTGTGGGGTTATTTGCATAAACAACTCCCATTGGCCAGCCAACGCGAACATTCCAAG
The DNA here is from genome assembly GCA_030556195.1 of Anolis apletophallus. Lineage (NCBI taxonomy): Eukaryota > Metazoa > Chordata > Lepidosauria > Squamata > Anolidae > Anolis > Anolis apletophallus. The sequence continues at coordinate 68,800,655 of JARBWK010000011.1, forward strand.
ACTCAAAAGTGCCAGAGGGAAGTAAGGAAAAGGCCTGAGACAGTCAGGCATGATGGGAGTTTAAGTCCAAAACACTTTGCAGCCCTCAACAATGAGACAACAAAACCAAACTTGGCACACAGAACCCCCAAGACCCACTTTACGTCTTGGTGCAGTTTGAGGGAGGCTGGACCATGGATAGGCCAGCATTCCAACATCCCAAATCTCAAAGGTGCCAGACAGAGTTCTTTACAAAAACGCTTCCTTCAGCTGATTTTAAAAATTAGCCCTCAGCCTGAATTGACAGTAAGGCTCCCTCAACTTGATTCTCCTGACTAGGCCTCAGCCGGACCTGAACCAAGCTTGGCACACATAACCCCCATGATGCCCTTTACGTCCTGGTGCAGTTTGGGAAAGATGGACCACGGATTATGGGATTTGTAGTACTTCCAAGCACTTTACTTCCCAAAGACCATTGTGGCCCCTAACAAAGACCGATAAATATCAAACTTGGCACACAGAGCCCCCATGACCCACTCTACATCCTGCTGCAGTTTGGAGGGGGAGAGAACATGGATGATGGGACTTGCAGTACCTTCCCTCACTTTCCAAGACTGCTGCAAACCTAATCCAATCACTGATCAACACCAAACCTGGCACACAGAGCCCTCATGGCCCACTCAACATCCTGGTGCAGTTCTGTGTGAGATGGACCACGGATGATGGGACTTGAAGTACCTTCACTCACTTCCAAAAAACAATACAACCCTCATCCATTCACCAATACAGATCAAACTTGGCGCACAGAGCCCCCATGACCCAATATACATCCTACTCCTACTGGGGAAGGTTGGACCACAGATGATGGGACTTCCAGTACCTTCAGTAATTTCATGATACCACTGTAACTCCCAATACTGATGGATCAAGACCAAACTTGGCACACAGGACCCCCCAAATGACCCACTCTACATCCTGCTCCACTTCTCAAATGACCCGGGCACCGCCGGGTCCTCAAGCTAGTGTAATATAAAAATGTAAATATATTATGTATCATTATATTATATATATTAATATAATACAATATAAGAATGTAATATTAAAACAGTATTATATTAAATTGTATTTATCACATTCTGTTATGCATTATATTATAAATTACATTATATATACAACATAATATATTTTAATATAATACAATATTACAATGCATATATTATATATCAATTTATATTATATTAGCCATCCCCTGCCACACATTGCTGTGGCCCAGTCTTTGTATATGTGTTTTGTGTGTGTATATATTTGTGTATGGGTGTATATATGTGCGTTTGAGTATATAGATATGTGTGTGTGTATTTGCGCTGTTGTATCTTTTTGCTTTTTTGGCTTCTTAAGTCTCTTCTGTTGTGTTTTTCAGTGTTTTTATGAGTGATGGTCACTTGCTGGCCTGATGAGTGTATTGTGTCCAAATCTGGTCTCGATTCGTCCAGTGGTTTTTGAGTTATGTTAATCCCACAAACAGTACATTTTTATTTATATAGATTGTAATTATCTTAAGTATTATGCATTATATTTTATATATTATACTATATTATAAATTTTTAATATAATGCAACATAATAGTGTATATTTTATACATTATATTTCAAGAATATGATAACTGTGTACTATGTATTATGCATTATATTATGTATTATAATATATACTTTAATATAATATGCAATATGAAATATGAGAGTGGTGGGGCATCTATCTACCTTCTTTGAGGGAGGCATTCCTCCTCCGGGAGCGTTTCCGGCCTTTCTGCTCCTCTTCTAGAATCTTGTCATCAAAGCCTATCAATTCGATGGTCTCTGACTGGCTGGTGGGGCCTGCAGAGAACCACTCCGGCTCTTCTTCCGTGTAGGAGTCATGGCGCCTCCGCTCCCCAAAGCCACGCTTCCCGTCCCCATAGTCCCTCTGCAAAGGAAGGGGGGGGGGGGACATCATCACTCGCACTATATTCAAATATAACATTATTTTAACATTAAAACACCATTGTTATATTGAGATATTATCATAACAGTATTACTTTATATTAAGTTTCTCTTCACTTAATTCCTTGTATCATACTAATAATATTGCACAATATAGTAATGTAATGATGTAATATAGTAATACTAATAACACAATATAATAAAATATAATAATTTAATATAATAAAATTAATCAATATAAAATATAATAATATAACATAATGTAATATCAATGTCATAATATAACAACATAACAATGTAATTTAACTAATAACATAATATAGTGATAATAAAAATATAGTACTTGAATAATAATATAATCCAATACAAAAATGTAATAACTATAATTATATTTACCTTTTAATATTACATTATTATATGGGATTATTATTATATAATATAATAATCCAACGTAATAAAAATATTGCTACATATTATAATTACAATAATAATTCTATATAATAAAGTAATAATAACATTATATAATAATACAATAACCCAATATAATTATGCAAAAGTAACATAATAATTATACAACATACTGTAATATGGTAACAATAATCCAATATAATGATGTAATAACACATTAATGTAACATAATAATATAAATATAATAATCCAATATAATACTGTAATAATAACACAATTATCTATACACAAAATAAAAGTGAAGTGGCTAGGGTTGTCCACTTTCACAGACAGACTCCCATCTCCACAAACAGCTATGATCCCAACCTAGGAGGAGCCACTAATGGCCCTCTCTCCAATGACATTGCATGTTATAGCGAGTGCCGTGAACATGTACAAGAGCCCTGCCAATGTCCTCCACAAACACCACACTGCCCACCACCCAGTGAAGACTTTTATACGGGGACCATTTCACCCTAGATTTTCTGCGTTTTCCTACACAACAGGCATCCCAGTGTTTCTGACTCTCTCCACTAGAGTGGAAATTGCATGACCCTGCACACTGCCTCTCCCTTAACCCTTTCCTATCATTTCCTATGACAGAGGAATTGATAACCAATTGAACAGGGCTTTAGGGGACTGACTCAACAGGATGGAAGTTGTAGTTCACACTGCATCAAGACACGGCACTGTAGCCCTCACTGACAATAAGCCTGGACCACATTTGGCACACAGAACCCCCATGATCAGGTTTGGGGGGAATTTATAGAAGTTGTCATTCACCTACATGCATAGAACACTGTGTACCCAAAGAACGATGGATCAAACTTGGCAAGCATACCCATTATGCCCAAATTTGAATACTGGTGGGTTTTGAGGAAATTGCTCTTGACATTTGGATGATGTAGTTACTGGGATTTAAACTTCACCTGCAATCAGAGCACTCTGAAACCCACCAAAGATAGACCTAACTTGGAGGAGCAGGGACCATGGATGATGGGATTTGCAGTACCTTCATCTGATTTGGTTCCCACAGACTACTGTGACCACCACGAATGACGGACCTGGACTAAACTTGGCACACAGATACCCCATGAACCATTTTACGTACTGGAACAGTCTGGGGGTGGATTGAAAACGGATGATGGGATTCGCAGTACCTTCACCCAATTCAGCTCTCATACAGCATCACAACCCCCACGAATGACGAATCTGGACCAATCTTGGCACACAGAACCCCCACGACCATACAGGAGGGATTTGTGGGGGGACTAACCGATCTAAGCGGGAGTAGTTCACCCTGCATCCAGACAGTGCTCTGAAGCCCAGCAATGACAAATTACCAAACTGATATTATCCAACATCCGAACAAAAACAATGCTTTTATCAAATAACCCAGGCATCACGGGTCCCCAAGCTAGTGTAACAACATAACATATAATTATAATATAATAATACTAGTAGCAAGATGAGCTCTGACCCGGAAGCGCTTCTCCTTGTGGGGGGGCTCCTTGCCCTCGAAGGCAGCGGCAGCAGCTCTAGTGTTGGTGGTGGCATTGGTGGAGGAGAGCAGGCGCCCGCTCCCGATCCGCCGCCCGTTTTCCAGCGGGCTCCCTGAGCGGCGTGATCCTGAGGTCAGGGTCGCTGAGCTCGCTGCTGTGGCAATGGGTGCCGTGACATGGCAGCCGCCCCCGAAGCTCCGCCTCTGAGGGCTCAGAACGACCTCCAGGTCCTCCTCCTTGACCCGCTCCCGGGGGTCTGCCAAAGGAAAGGAGATGGAAGAAAATCAAATATAATAATAATAGTAATAAATAAATAATAATAACCTTCACTTATTATTATTTCTACTACTATTAGATATATTTACATATTGACTATTTGATTCTGGTGTAAGTATTTTATTTAAATATTATAGATTGTAATTCAATATTGACTATTTCAATATGAAATGTGTCATTCACATGTAAGTAATTTATTTAAACATTACATATTATATTTAAATATAGACTATAAATATTACAGATGTATATATATTATATATATTATACTCATATTATATTTAAATATTGAATATTTGATTCAGATTTAAATATTTTATTATACTACTACATATTTTAAATATCTAATATTTCATTCAAATGTAAATATTTAATCCCAATATTATATATTTTATTTTAACATTGAATATTTTATTCAGATGTAAATATTTAAATATTATATATATTTCAATATTGTTTTCTTTCACAAAGCAGAGCCAAGTCAGCTCCTTGGTTCTCCAGGGAGCTGGTGGCGATGAAGCCAATAAAATGGAAACTACAGCAGTGTTGGTGTAAAAGTCGCAGTGAGTCCGATTGAGCACGGTCTAAAGCTCATTTAAAAGCCTATTCCGCAGCAATGAAGGTGGCAGAAAAATCGTTTATAGCCACCAACATTGCATCTGCAAAGAACCGCCCGAGAGACCTGTTTCGAGTGGTCAGGGGACGTTTGAGCCCTGTCCAACAGGGGACACCTGATCAATCGACAGCTGACTGTCAGGAGTTTGCAAGGTTCTGTTCAGAGGCTGTTCAGATCCTGAACGGTCAGGAGTTTGCAAGGTTCTGTTCAGAGGCTGTTCAGATCCTGAACTGGTATTTGGCAGCTGTGACCATCTAGATGAGGACAAACAAATTGAAATTGTCTAAATTGCTCTTATCCTTACTGCTGCTATATGACCTATATGCACTTTACTTACTAGCCCCATCTTCTAAATTCAGAGGGGCTTAACTTACTGGAGGTGCCTAGTATCAAAACCTACTGGCTTTCGAGTACGCGGCAGAGGGCGTTCACAGTGGCTGCGCTGAGCCTCTGGAACTCCCTGCCTGAGGAGACGCGAGCTCTGTGGGGCTTGATGGCATTCCGCAAGTCTGTAAAGACTTGGCTGTTCAGGCAGGCATTTGGCTTCGACTGATGCCTGCCACAACCTGCCACCCTGCTGTGCCTTGCCACCTGTATCACTGCTGTCTGCTGGGATTTCATTGTGGGGAGCGGGGTTTGAACTGGTTTTATAATGCTGTTTTAAGTGTTTTATGCGCTTTTATCTGGTTTTATCTTGTAAACCGCTCTGGGCTCCAGAGAGAGCGGTCTATTAAATAGAATAAATCAATCAATAAATAAAAAATAAATAAATGGTTTTACACCAGTCTACCCACCCACAACGAGACTTAAATTATACTATTGATTGGTGATTCTGATGCTTGTTCTACATATTGTTATAATGTTGTTTTTATGTTTAATACTGATGTTATGTATTTTAAATATACTATGTTTTAGCTTTGTTGATTGGGCTTGGCCCCATGTAAGCTGCAACGAGTCCCTTCAGGGAGATTGAGATGGGGTATAAAAATAAAGTTATTATTACAGTTTACTCATTATCATTTGTTTGTTTTATTGAGGCAATGAATGTTAGAATCTGCCCTGAGTCCCCCCTGGGGAGATAGGGTGGAATACAAAATATTGTTATTATTTTATTCAGATGTAAATATTTTATTACAATATTTATATATATTTAAATCTTGAAGGATTATTGATACTTCAATATTTTATTTAATTTTAAATAATACATTTACATATTGAATATCTTATTCAAATTTAAATATTATATTTTATTTAAATATGGTATATATTTAAACATGGAATATTATATCCACATGTAAATATGCTAAAATATTGAATATTATATTCAGATATCCGTATTTTATTAAATATTATATATATATTGAATATTTTATTCAGATTTAATATACTTAAATACTATTTTATTCAGATGCCACAATTTTATTTAAATACCACAGACTATATTTAAATATTGAATATTTTGGATTGAAATATTTTATTTAATTACTACATTTATTTAAATACTAAATATCTTATTAAATACTTAAAAGTTTTAAATATTGCATTCAGATTTAAATATTTTAATATTATATAGATTTATAAACTGAATATTTTATTCAGATTTAAATATATTTAAATATTGAATATTTGATTGAGATGTAAATATTTCTTTCCAAAATGATATATTACAGTTAAATATTGGGTTTTTACCTACGATCCTGCGCATGAGAGAAGCTTCCGGGTCCTTCTTGGGCCTTTCTTCGACCGGCGAGGTCCGCCCCGAATTCGGGTATAAGGAAGCGTGCCATTTCTCCGGGTCCCAAACGCCATCGCTGCAATTATTAATTAATAGTCATAAGTTTCAATAATAATACCCAAAATGTATCCTTACTGTTGCTTTCGTTTTTGAAAAATATCAGGGAAAGCTGATGCTGCTTGAAAACCTTCCAGCGAAAAAGGATGAATATGACGAATTCAAAAAATATTATAAATATAATATATTTTAAATATAACATTATTATATTATATATAATATATTTCAGATTATATTTAAAGAATAAAGTTATTGTATTAGATGATTTTATATTTATATCATATTTATATTATATTATATAAGGCACTGCCTCCAAGATGTTGAGATAATAATAGATTACATCTATATGTAATATATTTATTTATTTTATATTAATGTCATATTATTTTATAGAAATAATTTATTATATTATATTGAAAATATATTTATATTGTATTATATCTTATATTTGTATGATATGTATTATATATGGTTTATATAACTATTTTATTATCATTAATATTGTAATATATTATTATATTACAGGACCATATAAATATTCTCAAATTATATAATGCTATATTATATTTATATTAACTATTTATAATATAATTTTTCATAATATAAATCTATACACATAATAAAAGATAAAAGTGAAAATGTGTGGCAGAGGTGTCCACTGTGGGAGGCTTCTCTCATGTCCCCACATGAGGAGCTGGAGATGACAGAGGAAGCGCCACCAGCTCTCCAAGGATTTGCACCGCTCAGGGGTCAGCCAGTAGCCCCACCGGCACATGAGTTTAACCCACTGAGCCACTGTACAAAATACTATAATACAGTTAATCTCTCATATATATATATATATACACACACACCCACACACTCACACGATAAAATAAAATACAATAAAATAATGTAATAAACTAAAATAAATATAATACTATAAAATAAACACAAAAAATAATAATGAAATAATATAACGTACTAATACAAAAATTAATCCATTGATTGACCTTTATCTATAACAGTGGTTCTCAACCTTTCTAACATCGTGACCCCTAAATATGGTTCCTCATGTTGTGGTGACCCCCAACCATAAAATTATTTTCGTTCCTCCTTAATAACTGTAATTTTGCTATTGTTATGAATAGTAATGTAAATATCTGATATGCAGGATGTGTTTTTTTGCAGAGTCTTCCTCGCCTGGTTCGCGGCCCCATGGCAAGAGCCAGGCAAGGGAGACAAAGCGGGCGGGGCCAAAGGAGGCGGCCTCGCGACCCCTCCGAAATGGCCAAACGACCCCCAGGTTGAGAACTGCTGATCTATAATATAATACAATAATACAATATAATGTAGCATTATAACATAACAATATAGTATAATATAGTAAATTTAATATAATACATTTAATATAATCTAATATATAATACTATCTATTAAAATACAATAATAATATAATATAATGTAATAAAATTAAAATCTTATTGAAATTTAAAAGGACAATACCTGTCGTATTTTTCCAAGAGGCAGGAAGGCCTTCGTTTCGAGAAGGGGCGCTCCTTGATGTCCAGCAGCTCTTCCTACACAAATAATAATAATAATCCAGTCACTGACCAACACAGTCAGAATCTTCACCACTGACACCAGTATGGAGTTCAGCCTAGACAAATGTGCCACAGTGACATTAAAGAAAGGGAAAATTACACACAGTGAGGGCATTGAGATGCCAAACGGACAAACCATAAAATGCAATCAGCCAGAAGCCTGTAAATATTTGCGCATACTACAGTTGGACAATATCAAGCATGGACATGTGAAAAATGTGGTCAGCAAAGAGTCAGAAAGGTTTTGAAGAGCAAATTAAATGGCAGAAATACGATCAAGGCCCTCAACACCTGGGCCATCCCCGTCATTAGATACACTTCTGGAATTGTGAACTGGACACAAGCAAAACTGGATGATCTGGACAGAAAAACAAGAAAACTGATGACAATCCATTACTCATGACACCCACATAGTGATGTTGACAGACTTGACCTGCCCAGAAAATCGGGAAGCAGAAGAGAAACATGTACTGGCAGATTATGTGGAAGGCAGTCAAGAACCAACATTGAGCAAAGTCAAGTGTAGAAAACTGCTTCAAGTGCAAAAGACAAAGAGTGAATACTGTAAAAACACAATGCAGAGCAGAAGAGAAAACTGGCGAAAGAAGGCCCTCCGTGGACAGTTCCTGGGAAAAATTGAGACCCAAATTGACAAAGAAAAAACATGGCTGTGGCTCACAAATGGAACTTGGAAAAAGGAGACAGGGGGCCCGATTCTGGCAGTCCAAGAACAAGCCATTATAACAAGTGCCATCAAAGGCAGAATTGAAAAGTCGATGACAGATCCCAAGTGTAGACTCTGCAAGGAAGCAGATGAAACAATAGATCACATCCTCAGCTGCTGCAAGAAGATTGAGCAGAGAGACTACAAGCAGGGGCACAACACCATTGCTCAGATGATTCATTGGAACTTGTGCCACAAATACCATCTGCCCTTCGACAAAGAACTGGTGGGATCACAAGTTACAGAAAATGAACACGTCAAACTCCTCTGGGACTTCCGAATTCAGACAGACAAGGTTTAGGAGCACAAGACTCCTGACCTCACGATTGTGTTAAAAAACAAAGTATGGACTGTCAATGTTGCAATCCCAAGTGACAGCAGGATTGAAGAGAAACAACTGGAAAAGCTGATACGATATGAGGATTTAAAGATTGAACTGCAAAGACTCTGGCACAAGCCAGTCAAGGTGGTCCCAGTGGTGATCGGCACACTGGGTGCAGTGCCTAAAGACCTTGGCCTGCACTTAAAAGCAATTAACACTGACAAAATCACCATCTGCAAGCTGCAAAAAGCCACCTTACTGGGATCTGCACACATTATTTGCTGATACATCACACAGTCCTAGACACTTGGGAAGTGTCCAACTTGTGATCCAATACAACAGCCAGCATGGTGATCTTGTTTGCTGTGGACTCATCTTGTTGTGTTTCGAATAATAAATTATTATATTAGAAAATGCATAAAATGTAGATATAATTTATATAGTATGTTCAATTATTTCTGATCAAGTAAGTGCATGAAATAAGGGAATACTATACTGAATTATTACGAGAGATATATATTCTGATTGAAAAAATGCATAATAGCATTTAATTATTTCTGATGGAAGAAATACGTAAACATATTAATATAATATCATACTGTAATCTATTAACATATACATCTATGTTCTATCTATCTATAAACATAAAAGTGAAAAGCACATAGACAGCATCCCCCCCTCCACAAACAGGCTTCAGTTCCCAGTGCTGAGGAGCCCCCAAAGGTCCTCCCTCCTAGGACACTGCGGGCGCCATGAATATGTGGCCCAACCCCTGCCAATGTCCTCCCCAAACACCATACTGCCCGCCACCCAAGTGAAGGCTTTCATTCTGGGACAATTTCATCCTACATATTGTGTTTTTCCTCCAGAATGCACATCCCAGTGTTCTTTACTAATAATATTTTTATACCCCACCACCATCTCCTCGAAGGGACTCGGGGTGGCTTACAAGGGGACAAGCCCGAAAATACAAATTAAAAACAACACTACAAAATAAAATAAAAACAAATTTAAAATCAATAATAGCATCAGAAAAAAAACAATTACAATCACAAGTGCACATTTTAAAACAGTATAATGGCTGTGGGATTAGGTGCTGAGTGCAGAGGGATCAGAAAATGTGCATTCGTTCCTAGATAGGGCCTGGGGAAAGTACAAAATATGATTCAATTCTGTTTGGGTCACAACTGGAAGGGTAACGTCCTTAGACATTTACAGTAACAGAATTACAAGTGGGAGGGCCAACGAAAAGTGCAAAGGGCTATGGTAGATCGGTCCAATTCTCTGGTGAATTGCCTAATCAAATGCACAGCAGAAGAGCCAGGTTCTGCTTACAGAAAATAGAAAGGGAGGTTGCAATCTGGTCTCTTTGGGAAGCTAGTTCCAGAGACAGGGGGCCAACACCGAAAAGGCCCTCTCTCTCGTTCCCACCAGCCGCGCTTGAGACGGCAGTGCAAGGGAGAGCAGAGCCTCCTCAGATGATCTTAAAGTGCGTGCTGGTACGTAGGGAAAGATGCGATCTCGAAGATAGGCAGATGCTGAACCGTTTAGGGCTTTGTAGGTGATCACATGGACCTTGTATTGGGACCTGAAAATTACTGGTAGCCACTGGAGCTGTTTAAACAGGGGGGTTGACCTCTCCCTATAACCAGCTCCTGTTATTAACCTGGCCACCAATCTTTGAACTAATTGCCCCTTCTGGGCCGTGTTCAAAGACAGCCCAACACAGAGTGCAATGCAGCAATCCAATCTGGAGGTAACTAGGGCCTGGACCACCATGGCCAAGTCAGACCTCACGAGGTATGGGCCCGTTGGTGCACAAGTTTTAATTGTGCAAAGGCCCTCCTAGCCACCGCCGACACCTGAGCATCAAGTGTCAAAGCAGAGTCCAGGAGGACCCCCAAAATGCGGACCTGTGTCCTCAGGGGGAGCGTAACTCCGTCTAGCACACGTTGCCACCCTATACTCCGATCGACCACACGAATGACCTGGAGGACCTCTGTTTTGTCAGGATCAAGCTTCAGTTAGTTGGCCCTCATCCAGCCCATTACAGCAGCCAGACAGTGGTCGGGGAGCTTACTTGGATTTAGGTTGAAAAGAGTGGTAGAGTTGTGTCATTTGTGTAGAGATGGCACCAAACTCCAAAACTTCAGATGACCTCACCCAGCAGTTTCATGTAGATGTTCAATAGCATAGGGCAGGGCTGTCCAACAGGCGGCCCGCGGGCGGTACACGCCCCCCCCAGCCTGTTGGACACGGCCCCCGCTACCCTCCTGCAAGATTTCTTTTTTTAAAAAATATTTTTTGGGGAAAAAAAATTCAAAAAAAAATGGCGGCGGGGGGGGGGGAGAAGCGGCGGGGCAGGGAGGAGGAGCCAGCTCCTACTCCTTAGCCCCTCCTCCTTCCCTCCCCACGCCCGCGATCCGGGGAACGGCGCGGGCGGAGGGAAAGAGGTGGGGCGAAGGAGGAGGCAGTCATCTGGCTGCCTTCTTCCTCCTTCGCCCCTCCTTCCCCTCCCTGCGCCGGCGCTCGCGATCCGGGCAACGGCGCGGACGGGGGAAAGAGGAGGGACGAAGGAGGAGGCAGTCGGCTGGCTGCACCTCCTTCACCCTCCTCTTTCCCCCTTCACCGCTGCTCGGATCCCGGGCGGCAGGCGTGGGGGAAGCAGGAGTGGCTACGGAGGAAGCCGGGTGCCTTCGTCCTCTGTAGCCACTCCTGCTTCTCCCCGCTCGCGCCTGCCGCCCGGGATCCGAGAAGCGGTGTGAACGGGGGGAAGCAGGAGTGGCTACGGAGGAAGCCGGCTGCCTTCTTCCTCTGTAGCCCCTCCTCCTTCTCCCCGCTCGCCCCTGCCGCCTGGGATCCGAGGAGCGGTGCAAGCGGGGGGAAAGAGGGGCTACATGAGCGAGCGGCCCCTGCCCCCGCGAGCGGCCCCTGCCCCCGCGAGCGGCCCCGTCCCCCGCAAGCGGCCCCGTCCCCTGCTCACTGATCACCTCCGGCCCCCCAGGTGATCAGTGACACTTCTTCTGGCCCTTGGGTCGGAAGAAGTTGGACAGCCCTGGCATAGGGGAAAGAATAGAACCTTACGGGACCCCACGGGTCAACGGCCAGGGGTCTGAGCAGGTATCCCCCAGCTTAACCAACTGGGTATGACCCTTTAGGAAGGATCCGAGTCACTGCAAAGCATTGCCCCCAAGGCACATTCCCGAGAGTCGACCCAGAAGGATACCATGGTTGATGGTATCGAAACCTGCTGAGATATCCAAGAGAACCAACAAGGATACACTCTGCCTGTCTAGCTCTCTGCGGAGGTCATCCACCAAGGCGACCAAAGCCGTCTCCGTACCGTGGCCAGGCCTGAACCCTGACTGAGATGGGTCCAGATAATCGGTATTGTCCAAGAACCACTGGAGCTGAGTCGCAACCACCCACTCCAGAACCTTGCCCAAGAAGGGAAGATTTGAGATTGGCTGGTAGTTGTTCAAAACAGATGAGTCAAGGGAAGCCTTTTTCAAGACTTACTCTTTCCTTTGCTGTGGAATTTGCATGACCCCACCCACTGCCTCTCCCTAAACCCATTCTTACAGCACGAAGCAAACAAGAATTGAGTGGCAACTGAACATAGTAGAGAGGTTTGGGGAGAATTCACCATGATTTCTAGGAGTTGCAAACACTGGGATGTATAGTTCACCTGAAATCTAAGAGCACTCTGAACTTCATCAACAACAGACCTGGAACTAACTTGGCACACAGAACCCTCATTACCAACAAAACATCCTTGAGGGATTTATATAGGTTGTAGTTCACCTACATCCACAGTGCACTATGAGCCCAAACAACGATGGATCTGGACCATACTTGGCATGCATACCCAATATGCCCAATTTTAGATATTATGATGTAACGTAACATTATAACACACTATATTACAATATAATTACAATAAAAGACTGCATTGGCTGATCTTTATATACAATACAATACAATAATATAATTTAATATTTTATTGCATTATAATATAATATAGTAACATATTATAAAATATATTATATTTGGCAATTCTAAAACAAGAGAGTCCTGGCTGGATGAGACTGGAGGGATCAATCTTACCCAGCTTTGCCCACCAGGATTCTCTGTGCAACATCAGCCAATATATGGAGGGTGGGGACACAGTGGTCTATTGGGATACCATCTCCTTGACCAGGTACCCCATCCCACAGTCAACCATGTTTGAATACGTCCACCTGAAGGTAGGTGACCGGAACAGAATAGGAATTGTTAGTGTACTGACCACCCCGCTGCACTACAGTCTCCCTACCTGAGCTACCCGGGGTGGTCTCGGGCCTGGCACTGGAGTCCCAGCGTCTTATAGTGCAGGGAGACTTCAACGTCCATGCAGCGTCCATCCTGTCAGGAGCAGCTCAGGAATTCATGTCTTTTATGGCAACCATGGGGCTGTCCCAATTAATATCTGGCCTTAATCACTGTGCTGGACACCCATTAGAGCTGATTCTGTCAGGAATGGGAAGAAGGTGATGGTGTGGAGGAGTTGACTATCTCTTCATTGCCATGGACCAACCACTACCTGATCAAGTTTAGGCTTACTGCACCTCCTAACCTCTGTAGGGATGAAGGACCCATTAAGATGGTCCATCCCAGGAGGCTTATGGATTCTGATGGATTCCTAACAGCTCTTGTGGAATTTCCCACTGCCTCAGCAGATGATCCTTTCGATGCTCTGGTCACTCTCTGGAATAGTGAGATGGCTAAGGCAATAGACACGATTGCTCCAGAACATCCCCTCTTGAGGAGCAGAGCTAAACCTCCTTGGTTTAACAAGGAGCTGGCAGTGATGAACCAAATGAAGAGGAGACTAGTGTGTGTGTGGTGTACAAAGCCTAGTAAATCAAACTGAACACGGCTGTGTGCCTGCCTAAGGGCATATGCTGAGGCAATAAAAGCTGCATAGAAATCTTTATTTGCAGCCAGTATTGTATCCGCAAGGAACTGTCCAGCAGAGCTGTTCAGAGTAGTCAGAAGGTTGTCAAATCCCATCTCCCAAGATGGGATCCCGGACTACTTGGAAGCCCATTGTGAAGCATTTGCTCAGTTCTTTGCAGACAAAGTTGCTTTGATCCACTCTGGCTTGGACTCCAAGTTAACGGCAGTCTGAGGATGTAACAAGAGCACCTTCTTGTCCAGTTTTGATGGATTCATTTCAATTGGTGCAGATTGAGGACGTGGAAAAGATCCTTGAAGAGGCGAGAGCAAGACACACGCATCCTAGACCCCTGCCCATCCTGGCTGATAAAAAATCCAAAGCGGGGCTGGCAGGGTGGGTGAAGGTGGTGGTTAATGCCTTCTTACAGGAAGGCAAGATTCCAAGCAACTTAAAAGCTGTAATAAAACCGTTGCTGAAAAAAAGAACATAATTGGACTCCATCCAACTGAACAACTTTCAGCCAGTTTCCAATCTCCCCTTTTTGGGCAAAGTCCTAGAATGTGTGGTTGCCTCACAACTCGAGGGGTTCTTGGAAGACACGGATTATCTAGACCAGGGGTGCTCATTATGGTGATCGGGAGCACCTAGGTGATCTTCGGTCCTCTTCCAGGTGATCTTTGGGCCTCACCAGCTGGATGGCGCGCTCCTGCCATGCGCACGCACATGTGCTCCCACTGCCGCGTTTGCGGGGCTTCTTTTGCCAAAATGAGGCTTTAGTGGGCGGGCCCTGGCGCTCGTCTTGCCATGCACGGTGTGGTGACATGACCGCCCATTGGTTGCTGCTGGGGGAAAGGGCGGGAGCAAGGCGAAGGCACGTGCACGGATAGGATGTGAGGCTGTGGGAGGGATGGAGATAATGTGTGTGTGTGTGTGTGAGAGAGAGAGAGAGCCAAGGAGAGGAGAAAGAAATCCGGAGAACTTTTTCGGATCCTTTTGGCAGGCTGGCAGGCGGGCGCTGGAAGGAGAGAGGGAGAGAGAGGGAGAAAGAGGCGAAGGAGGCCGGGCAAAGTGGGGCAAAGCCAAGCAAGCCTCCGCAAACCCTGCTGCTGCCCTCGGGACTCCCATTCCAAGCCGAGACCTGGGCAAGCGAGCTGTGTGGGGCTGCTTTCTTTCCTTGGTTGGGGGCGAGGAGGGAGGGCTCCGCCGTGTTCCTGGGGCTGAACCCGAGGAGGAGGGGGCTGCGGGGATGGAGACTCCACTTGCTGCTGCTTGTGCCCTTGCTGCCTTTCTCCACCTCGCCCTCCCTCGCCCTCGAAGGAGAAAGGCGGCGAGGGCCCACGGGGGAGAGAGAGAGAGAGAGAGAGAGAGAGAGAGAGAGAGGCTCTTCAGAGCTGGCTAGGAAGAGCCACCCCTCTCTCCCCCGTAGGCATGGACTGCCACCAGTGGGAGGGGTCCTCCTTCCTGCCAGCCTTCCACTTGGGCATCCTTTCTGAGTGACACCCTCGAAAGGATGGAAGGAAGGGCGACCCCCCGCTGCATCTGTCACTTTGGGGAAGCACCTCTTCCAGTCTTCCTTCTCCTGCCCAGGTAAGGAAGCTCACGGGAGGAGGGGGGGGAAGGCTGCCGTGGGGAGGCTCCAGCCTCACGTGGGTCCCTCTCTCGGTTGAGTTTCCAGGCCCAGGCAGCAGCCAAGCGGCCCCTCTTCCCAGCCCTGCGCCTTCCGAGCCGCCGCCGAAGCCATATCTGGCGGGTGCGCCTATAAATGCCCTCCTGCTGCGTGCGTGGGAGGGGCCTGCTGTGCACGCAAGAAGCAGGACGGGATGGGGACTTCTTGCTTCGCGAAAGCACGCAGCAGGAAAGAGGAAGGCAACGAAGACATTAAGAGAGAACGCGCGCAGGCAAGGAGGATCCCCTTCCCGGGTGCGCGTGGCGGCGAGTTCGTGGGCAGGCAAGAACGAAGCCCCGCGCGGACATGCACAACAGGTGATCTTTTCAACTTGATTGTTCATATAGTAGCTCGCATGATGAAAAAGTGTGAGCACCCCTGATCTAGACCCTGCGCAATCTGGTTTTAGACCAGGACATGTTATCGAAATAGCCTTGGTCGTCTTAGTAGATGATCTACGCCGGGAGCTGGACAGGGGGAGTGTGTCCCTGTTGGTTCTGCTGGACCTCTCAGCAGCCTTCAATAACATTTACCACAGTATCCTTCTGGAACACCTCGTGGATATGGGACTTGGAGGTACTGTTTTGCAGTGGCTCCAGTCCTTCCTTGAGGACCGTTCCCAGAAGGTGTTGCTGGGGAACACCTGCTCGACCTCACAACCACTGACTTGTGAAGTTCTGCAGGGATCAGTATTGTCCCTATGTTGTTGAACATGAACATGAAGCCGTTGGGTGAGATTATCTGGAGTTTAGGAGTGAGAGGTCATCTGTACGCAGATGATACTCAATTCCTTTCCACCTGCTACTAAGGAGGCTGTTCAAGTCTTGAACTGGTGCTTGGCAGCTGTGACGGTCTGGATGAGGACGAAAAATTGAAATTGAATCCAGACAAGACAGAGGTCCTCCTTGTCAGTCACAAGGCCAAACAGGGCAAAGGGTTACAGCCGGTGCTCAGGGTCACACTCCCCTTGAAGACACAAGTTTGCAGCTTGGGAGTGATCCTAGACTAATAGCTGAGCCTGGAACCCCAGGTCTCAGCGATAACTAGCGGAGCTTCTGCAAAACTGAAACTTGTGTGCCAGTTGCGCCTGTACCTTGGGAAGTCAGACTTGGCCATGGTAGTCCACACTCTTGTTACATCCTGAATAGATTACTGCAACACACTCTACATGGGGTTGCCTCTGAAGACTGTTCGGAAGCTCCAACTAGTCCAACGGATGGCAGCCAGATTCCTCACCGGAGTGGCATACAGAGAGCATACAACCTCTCTGCTACGCCAGTTCCACTGGTTGCCAATCTGCTACTGAGCAGAATTCAAAGTGCTGGCTGTAGCCTATAAAGCCCTGAATGGTTCTGGCCCAGCTTACCTGTCTGAACGTATCACCTGCTATGAACCATCGCGAAGTCTAAGATTGACAGGACAGGCCCTGCTCTCGGTCCCACCATCCTCGCAAATGTGACTGGTGGAGACGAGAGACAGGGCCTTCTCAGTGGTGGTCTCTCGTCTGTGGAACTCTCTACCCAGTGACATTAGATTGGCCCCCTCCCTCTTCTCCTTTAGAATGAAACTAAAAACCTGGTTATGGGACCAAGCATTCGAACAGAGGCAGCAATTTAGAATGAAACCCAATTTGTGTGAATGACAATGGACTGACCTGAACTATGATTTCAAACCTGCGTGATTTAAACAATGTTTTAGTAATTTTATATTTTAATTGCTTTTATCATTTATTGCTGTTGTTGGCATTGAATGAATGCTTGTTGTGAAACTGCCCCGAGTCCTCCTCTAGGGGTGAAAAGGAAGAGATACAAATACGCGAAATAAATAAATATTACAATATAATTACAATATAAGACTGCATTGACTGATCTTTATACATAATATAATTATTTTATCTATATAAATAAAAATATAATGTTCATTTGTAACATTAATGTAACTCAAAAAACACTGGACGAATTGCCGCCAAATTTGGCCACAAGACACCTACTAACCCAAGGAGTGACCATCACTCAAAAAAATTGATTTTGTCACTTGGGAGTTGTAGTTGCTGGGATGTAAAGTTAACCTACAATCAAAGAGCATTCTGAACACTACCGATGATGGAATTGAACCTAACTTGGCACACAGGACTACCATGACCAACAGAAAACACTAGAAGGGTTTGGTGGGCATTGACCTTGAGTTTGGGAGTTGTAGTTCACTGACATCCAGAGAGCACTGTGGACTCAAAACAATGATGGATCTGGCCCAAACTTGGCACGAATATTCCTTATGCCCAAATATGAACACATATAGAGTTTGAGGGAAATAGACCATGACATTTGGAAGTTATAGTTACTGGGAATTATAGTTCGTCTACAATCAAAGAGCATTCTGAACCCCAACAACAACAGAATTGGGGCAAACTTCCCACCCAGAACCCCCATGACCAACAGAAAATACTTAAGGCCATCCAGTCTCACTCCCTTCACCAGGGCAAGAGAACGTAATCGAACGTAATCAAATCCTGACAAAGAGCCATCCAGCCATAAATATAGATATATGTGATTCATACACACAGATACAGTATCATAGATTTGAAAGGGACCCCTAAAGAAGTACAATTATATGTTGCATGTTCCAGAGTGGGCAAACCAGACAATCTTCACATCAACACTGATAAACAACAAGAAATACTGTTTACCCACAAGCATAAATAAATTACATATATTAGAAACCAACACTTTCTCATCGCTTTATTTTCCAGATCACCAGACCAGGCCACATCAATGCATGGCAGAGGACGGCTAGTCTATATAAATAAAAATGTAATGTTCGTTTGTGGGATTAACATAACTCAAAAACCACTGGGCGAATTGACTCCAAATTTGGACACAATACACCTTTCAGGACAACGAGTGACCATTACGCATAAAAACACTGAAAATCACAGCAGAAGAGACTTTTAAAGTCAACAAATAAAAGATATATTACAATGCATGTGCAAAACCATATATACACACATATATAGTACACACAAAACACATATACACAGACTGGGCCACAGCAACGCATGGCAGCGGACGGCTAGTTGAACATAATTTATACAAATAAAACTGTAATGTTTGTTTTTGGGATTAACATAAATCAAAAACCACTGGACGAATTGACACCAAATTTGGACAGAATACAACACAATGAGTGACCATGACACACAAAAATGATTTTGTCATTTGGGAGTTGTCGTTGCTGGGATTTATAGTTCACCTACAATCAAAGAGCATTCTGAACTCCACCAACGATGGAATTGAACCAAACTTGGCACACAGAACCCCCATGACCAACAGAAAATACTGTGTTTTCTGGTGGTCTTTGGCAACAATGCTGACACCCCCCTCATGACCCCCCCCCCAAACCAGGTTGAGAAATGCTGCCTTAAGGCCATCCAGTCCAACTTCCTTCACCAGGGCAAGAAAACATAATCAAAGCCCTCATGACAAAGAGCCATCCAGCCATAGATACACATAGATATGATTCACTCACGCACGCATGTATATGACAGATATAGTAATATAGATTTGAAAGGGACCCCTAAAGAAAGACAATTCTATGTTGCATGTTCCAGAGTAGGCAAACCAGACAATCTCTGCATCAACACTGACAAAGAAGCAAGAAGAAATACTGTTTACCCACAAGCATGAAGACATTACACATATTAGAAACCAACACTTTCTCATTACTTTATCTTCCAGATCACCAGACTGGGCCACAGCAACGCATGGCAGGGGACGGCTAGTAACATTATAATATAACATTATATTACAATATAATTATAATTATAATATTACATTGATTGACCTTTATATGTAATAATATAACATAATATTGTATTGCATTATAATATTGTATTATATTACAATACAATTACAATATAATATAATAAAACCGCATGGACTGACCTTTGTGTAGCGATGGGGGAACCTCATGAGGTCAAGCACAGGGTCGCCTCCATTCACAGTGTTGTTATCCATCACTCTTTGGCCTGAGAATTAATACAAATAATAATTATTAATAATTAACTGAAAACAGGGGAAAATGCACATAAAAGCATAAAACTCAAAAAGCCCTTTTACTAATTTATTAATATAATAAAATAATACAACGTGATAAATAATATAAGAATGCAATGTAATAACATGTAAAATGGAATAATAGTATAATGTGATGATGCCATCACAATAATATAAAATATTAGATATAATAATAGCAGAATGTAAAATAATATAGAATGGTTATTCTATTACAAGGGCCGGATTTAGCACAGCAGGTTAAATACCAGCTGTAGTCAATCTTGTCAGTCAAAAGGCTTCCAGTTCGAAGCCGGGCCAGGATGAGCTCCTGTCCTGTAGCCCAGCTTCTGCCTACCTAGCAGTTAGAAAGCAAAAATGCGATTAGAGAAATAGGTACTGCTCATTAAAAAGCGGGGGAGGTTTTCTGAGGCACCCAAAAGGAACACTGGTGATTCGATCCACAAGGAGGAAGGAAGTTACAAACTAGCTCTTTGGTAGGGAGATGGAGCAACTGCATGCCCACCTTCCCTCCCCGCCCCGCCACAGCCAGAATCGAGCAAGATGCCGAAAAATGGGGAAAGCCGATAAATATACCTCTTATCTATGTATAATTGTCTGTCTAGTTGTGTATAAAACAGTGTTGAATGTTTGTTGCATATGTATGTTCTGTGATCCTCCTTGAGTCCCCTTCGGGGTGATAAGGGTGGAATATATACTGTTAACTGATTTTAAAGTAGATATAACTGATTTTAGTATTTGTGTATATTTATGGAATGCTTGCCATATATATGTTGTAATCCGCCCTGAGGCCCTTTCGGGGTGAGAAGGGCAAAGTATAAATGATTCAAATAAACAAACAAATTGATAATATGTAATACAATCTAGTCTTCTCTGCCTCGGGGTGGGGGTGGGTGCTCATCTCAATTTCTAAGCCAAAGAGCTGGTGCTATCAGTAGACACCTCCTAGTTCATGTGGCCAGCATGACTGCATGGAGCACCATTTACCTTCCTGCTGAAGTGGTACCTATTGATCTACTCACATTTGCATGTTTTCGAACTGCTAGGTTGGCAGGAGCTGTAGCTAACAATGGGAGCTCACTCTACTCCCCAGATTGAGCTGCTGACCTTTCGGTCAGAAAGTTCAGCAGCTCAGCGGTTTTAACCCACTGCACCACCAGGGGCTCCTATATAGTACAATTTAGTAATATAATAATAGTATAATATAATGTGATAATACAATAATACAAAATATAGTAATAATAAGCAATGTAAAATGGAATAATAGAATAATGTGATACCACCATAATAATAATAATAATAGATTAATGGAGGAATGTAATGCATTAATGATAATATATATTGTTCTCTTTTATGTAATTGTTATGTTATTATCAAATACTATTATTCCATTTTGCATTATGTATTATTATTCTATTATATATTGTTATTATTATTGCAATTTTCACATCAAACTATTATTCCATTTCACGTACCATATATACTCTAATACAAGCCGACTTTTCAGCCCTTTTTGAGGGCTGAAAAATCCTCCCTCGGCTTATATTCGGGCCAAGCCGGGCAGCGGAGAAGCCTGGAGGCAAAGCTCCAAAGCTGGCTGGCTATGGAGGAGGACAAGCAGCGAGGCAGCACAGGGGACCCCGGGCAAGGCTCCTATGCCGCTACAGCTGCTGTTCCTGCCAATCTACCCCTCCTCCTCCAGCTGGCCATGGAGGAGGAAGAGGAGGAAGAAGAGGAGAAATGGTGGGGACAGGACAGGGGTCGTTGCTGCAGTTTCTCCTCTTCTTCCTCTAGCGGGCCATCCAGGTGGAAGAGGAGGAAGAGGAGGAGAAGGGGCCGCTGCCACCATTTCTTCTCTTCTTCCTCTAGCTGGCCATCCAGGAGGAAGAGGAGAAAGAAAAGGAGAAACAGCCGCAGCGGCCCCTTCTCTTCTTCTTCCTCCAGCTGGCCATCCAGGAGGAAGAAGAGGAAGAGGAGAAGGGGCCACTGCTGTTGTTTCTTCTTCCACCTCCTGCTCCAGCTGGCCATCGAGTCAGAAGGAAAGCCGCTGGATCACGGAAGGGGGAGTCTCCTCCGTGCTTCCACCCCCCTCCCGCAATTTACCAGCTGCCTGGGGTCGCCTCCTCTTCCTCTCCCTTCTGCCCCACAGAAGGGAGACCTGGAAAGCAGAAAGAAGAATGGAAGCGTGGAGGAGACGCCCCCTCCTGAGATCAAGCAATTGCCTCCGTGCTTCCATTCCCCTCCCTGCTTTTCAGGTTTCCCTTCTGGGGACGGGAGAGAGGAGGAGGAAGAGGGAGGAGAGCAGGCAGATAGCTGCACTGGAGCCCAACACTAGCCCCGGCCCCTCTGTTCCAGTAGGTGTTCCTCAAATTTCTTGCAAAAGCAGGTAGCTCTCCCAGACAGCCCCTTCCAATGAGCCAAAAAGGATCCCGCACCCACAATTTCCCTTCCCAGTCCTTCCCCCTTCCTCCCTTTCTACCTCTGTTTTTCCAGAATCCTTTGCCCACGTCAGTCTTCCCTTATCCCAGTTTTCCCCCTTCCTATCCCAGTCTTTACTACTCCCATCCCCAGCCCCTCTCTCTCCACTTTCCATTCCAGCCTTTCCTAGGTTCCAGCCTCTTTTCCCATTCCAGTCTTGCCACCTTTCCCACTGCAGTTTCCACTTTCCAGCCCCCCTTTCCATCCCAACCTTTCCCATTTCCAGCCCCCTTTCCCACCTAAAGCTTTCCCCCTTCCCCAGTTGCCCCCTTCTCATTCCAATTTGTCCTACTTTTCCAGCTACCCCCTTTCCACCTCATTTTCTCATTGTTTCAAACACCCCTTCCCATTCCAACTTTTTTCCTGCTTCCAGTCCTTCTTTCCCACCCCCTTCCCAAGTCAGTCTTTCCCACTTTTTTATTTATATACACACAGCATATCCCCCAAAATGTATACTGTAGTTAAAATAAACTGTGGTGATTATTAGATTATTATTGTTGTTGTTACATTTATTATTTTACTCTATTATTAAGAATACATTTATTATTTTTCTGTTATTGTTATTATTAAATTTAATATTTACTGTTATTATTTTTATATTTATTATTCTACTCTTAATATTATTATTAAATTTAATATTTTCCCCTATTTATTATTACATTAATTATTTTATTATATTTATTGTTATTATGAAATTAAATATTTTACTTTATCATTATTGTTATTACATTTATTATTTTACTCTATTATTGGAAGGATACATAAGCACATTTACATAGAAAACAATTACAATAATGATTCAATCAGAGTTGGGCAGTCTTATCTTAAATTACAGTTGTATGCAAACATTCCCAAACATTTAAACTACTGATGCCTCAATTGTTGTAATTTTATTGGTATCTACTTTTATTTTTATTATTGAATTTAACCAAATTTATCAATAGCCAATGCATTTCCCACCCTCAGCTTATACTCAAGTCAATAAATTTTCCCAATTTTTGTGGAAAAATTAGGTGCGTCGGCTTATATTCAAGTTGGCTTATACTCGAGTATATATGGTATTATTCTGATATTCTATTTTATAACATATTATATATTATAATACATTATTGTATTAACTAAATATTATATATTGTTATCCTTGTATTACGTTACAATCCGGTATGTTACATTATATATTATTTTTGTACTTTTATTTATTTATTTATTTATTTAGGGCATTTGTATCCCGTCCTTTCTCAACCTCCAGAGTGACTCAAGGTGGCTACCAACCGGCACAGCACAGTGCCAACAACAGAGTAAAACAAACATTAATACACATATAATAATAAAACAGATATAAAATACGTTAAAAACAGTTCGTCGATTTAAGTCATCATCCTAAAAAGAGTCCATCATATTCCATTTTACATTATGTACACATTATTCCACTTATTATTATTATAGTAATATATCAATAATATGTAAAATATAATATTAGTATAATGCGATGATACAATAATATAATAATAATAGCTTTGAAATGGGCAGGGGGGGGTTCTCTCACCTCCACCACTGTCTCAAGTGGGGGTGAGAGAGAGAGAGGGATGGAGGCCTTCTCCGTAGTGGCTCTCCTGCTTTGGAATACCCTCCCAAAAGAGATTAGGTTAGCCCCCACCCTTGAATTCTTCCGAAATAGCCTAAAAACATGGATTTTTGAGCAGGCTTTTGGCCTCAAGGAGGCTGAAATGGGCCCATATGTTACATTTCGGCACTTTAGTTGCTAGTTTTAACTACAGGTGGTCTGAGTTTTTAAAATGGTGTTGTTTTATTTTATTTTATGTGTTGATAGTGGCTGTTTGTATAATTTTTATGTGATATTGTTTTATACTCCTGCATCGTTTTATGTTATATACTGCACTTGGAGTGCCTTGTAAGCCGTCCCGAGTCCCTTTCCGGGAGATGGGATATAAATAAACTTTATTATTATTTAATATCATTCTTATAATAATAATAACAACATAATAAGAAGATACTATATATAAATAATATAATATTATAATGCAATAATATATAAATATAATATAAAATGGAATAATGGTGTGAAGTGATAATACTATAATAATTTAATACAGAATAATATAATATATAATATATAATAATATATAATGTAAAATGGAACAACATGTTCTCAGTGGTGGACCCTCAGCTGTGGACCACCCTTCCTAGGGACTTTAGATCGGCCCCCTCCCTCTTAACATTTCATAAAACCTGGCTTTTCAAGCAAGCATTCGCAAATGCAGTGTAACGGTCAAATACAGACCTATGGAACGACTGAGGAAGCAATTGGAAAATGATTTTATTATTTATTTATCGTTTCAATTTATATACCGGCCTTTCCAAATTGGCTCAGAGTGGTTTACAAAATGCACAAGGTAAACATATCACTCAAACGGTAACATTAAAAAGCAAGGAGACGCCGAGGATTCATGTTTTTATTGTGTTTTACTGGCTTGTATGGTTTTTTATATTATACGTTAGATGCTTTTAATTGTATTTATCTTGAGGGGGCATCGAATTGTGCCGACTGTAAACTGCCTCGAGTCGCCTTCGGGCTGAGAAAGGCAGTCTGTAAATACCGTAAATAAATAAACAATGTGACAGAATAATACTGTAAGAATGCATTGGAGTAATAGCAATAATATCGTGTGATAATAATAGAATGGCATACCATTCGAAATCCGAATTTAGATGAAAATGTAATAATAACAGAAGGATAAGACTACTGTTCCCTCAAAAACCAGAATAAAATAATTACAGAATAATTAATAGCATATACGGTAATAGTAATAATAATAGAAGAATGGAGGTATCTATTAATAATAGAAGAATTAGAAAAGAATATAATAAAATATTAGATTATAATAGTGCTAAATAGAACACATAGAATAACAGAAGAATAAAATAATAGAATGGAATAATAGTAGTATATGTATTAGATAATAATAGAATTATATTAGTAGAATAGAACAATAGAATAATAAGGGGATAATATATTCTGCTCTTCTTCTACCCCTTCTCATACCATAGAGCCTACCTGGAGTGCAGCCTAGAGAGGCCCCCTGCGCGGGTGACGCGGCCTGCGGGGTCCTCCAGAGCCTGCCCTGGAGTGCTGCTCTGCTTCTGCTTGGCCTTCTGCTCCTTCTTTCTCCTCGGCATCCGCCATCAACCGAAAGAAGGCAGACAGGAAAGAAGGAAGGGAGGAAGGCCCCGGGCCCCGCCCCCCGTCTCCTTTTAATGCCCGCCGCGCAGGCGCCGAAGACGGCGGCCTGCCGGGGACACACCGGAAGAACAGGCGCCGTTGATAGGCAGAGGTCTCCCTTCCGCGCAGGCGCGTCGCTGCTTCCCCCCCTCCCGCGCTCTTTCGCGCATTCCCATTGCGCACGCGCAACACAGGCCTCTCGCCTCAGCGTTCTCTCTTTTGCGCATGCGCGGCATCGCTCTCTCTCGCTCCCTCGCTCATTCCCCTTGCACATGCGCAGCACGGCCCTCCTGCCCAAGGGCTTGCCTCTCAGCTGTGCACGTGTAGCCCAAGGCTCTCCCTCAGCGTTCTGCCTTTCTGCGCATGCGCATCGCCGCCCCCTCTCGCTTATTTCCACTGCGCATGTGCAGCGCAGTTCTCTCGCCTTAGCGACTGAACGCTTCTCCTCCAACCGCTTTCATATCGAAGGACCCCGCTTTTCCAGGTGCCCGATGTGTTCGCCTGACGGTTTTCGCCACGTCGCCATAGCAACCCTAGCGAGGTGAAAGCACGAGAGTTTTTTTTTCATAGTGCGGACACGATTGCTAAAGTCTTACTCTCTATATAAAAACAACGGCAGGTTTCTTGTATAAGGAAGGAGAAAGGGATTTCTTCAGGCGTTTGGGATAGACAGACGTCGAGGCAGTTGGGATCTTCCTCGAGTTTGAATTCGTTGGGTGGGAGGCAGGCCTTGTGAGCTAGTCCTCCCATTACATTACATTATTATTATTGTTATTATTATTGATATAGTTAGAGGTATAGACACATTATTTAAATATTTTAAAAATAAAACTTTTAAATGAATTTACTGAATCTTTCATAGTATTAAAGTGTATTTTTAATATTTTAAATAATAATAATGTTATTATTACTAATTATTACTATTTAAATGTTATTAAATATTGCTAGATTGTTACTATGTATAAACTGTTTCTTTTTTATTAGAGTTTAATATGTATTTTATTGTTTTATAATTTTCAAATGAAATATATTTATTTATTTGTTATTTATTTTACTTATTAAATATTAATGATAAATATTATATTATTATTTATTCTTATTAATATTTATTATTTAATTGTTATTAACTATTATTAGGGTTTTTTTGCCATGTATATAAACTGATTCTATAAATTTATTCTATATGGTTTTTATCCCATATATTTATATTTTAAATGTATTTCTACACGATTTTAAATTGTTTTTTCAAAACTTCTTAAACGCTTTTTAAAAAGTTAAGTGATGAAACTATAATTAAATAAAGTATATTATTATAGTTTAATATTATGTATTGGGCCCCCTGGTGGCATAGCGCAGTGTTTTTCAACCTTTTTGGAGCCGCGGCACACTTTTTACATTTACAAAATCGTGGGGCATACCACCAACCAAAATGACATCTATCAAAGTAATACGTATAGTTAATATGTTTTAAATGTATTTATACACTCAGTGTGAAACCTGGGCCTGTTTCGATGAACACAACATAGATATCCTGGCAGGAATGGCAGAAAGACACACACAAAGGAGTTGTAGTTCACCTATTACCCAGAGAGCACTGTGGACTCAAACAATGTTATGTTATGTTGTTGTTTGTTTTCTATCCAGAATCACAATGTTGGAAGGAGGCTCACCACTTTAAGGTCCTAAAACAGGCATGGGAAAACTTTGGCCCTCTGGGTGCTTTGGACTTCAACTCCCACCATTCCTAACAGCCTGAGGCCCTTTCCTGCTTAAGTGGGGGGGGAGGAAAAGGGCCTGAGGCTGCTAGGAATGGTGGGAGTTGGAGTCCAAAACACCTGGAAGGTCCAAGTTTGCCCATGCCAGGTTTCGACAGAGACCTCTTCCTCCCCCTTCGCGCCCTTTCTTCCCCCTCCTGCTGAACACTTACTTTTTCTTCTACACTGCCGCTTCTGCTGCCATTTTGATCCGAGGGGGCAGCATGAGCGTGTTCAGGAGGGGAGGGGGGAGGGAGGAAGACGTGACCCGCATGGGCGCTACTGCTCAGACTCGCCCCAGAGCAAAGCGAGGCAAAGCAAGCAGAGCGAGGCTGGGACGAAGGGAGCTGGGTGGAGAAGAAAGTGTTCGGCAAGAGGGGGAAGAAAGGGTATTGGAGGTTCCAATTTTCCACGGCACACATGATCGCTCAGGGCACACTGGTTGGGAAACACTGGCGTAGCTGGTTAGACAGCTGAGCTGCTGAACTTGCTGATAGAAAAGTTGGTGGTTCGAATCCAGGAAGCAAGGTGAGCTCCCGCTGTTAGGCCCTGCTTCTGCCAACCTAGCAGTTCAAAAACATGCAAATGTTGGTAGATCAATAGGTACTGCTTTGGCGGGAACGTAATGGCGCTCCATGTAGTCATGCCTGCCACATGACCTTGGAGGTGTCTATGGACAATGCCGGCTCTTAGTCTTAGAAATGTAGATGAGCACCCTCCCCCAGAGTGGGACACAACTATACTTAATGTCAGGGGAAACCTTTACCTTCTTAAGTATTTATTATTATTTATTTATTTTATTATTTTAATCTTATTTGTTTTAATATTCTTATTTAGATGGAGAAAAGCTCAAAGAAAAGGTAAGAACAAGCATTATTTTTGTTTATTTAATTTACTTAATAATTTATTTCTGTTATCTGAGTGTAGCAATAATTTTAATATTAAAATATTTTAAATAGTAAAATAATATTTTAAATACTAAAACGGTTTTAATATTTCAAGGCCTAAGGTTTTGTTTAATGATTTATTTGTTCATCTTATTAAATTAACATGTATTATTATATTACATTATTATAATATTTAATGTATATTTATCGTTTTAATGTATAATTTTAATTTTATAATACATTTAATTATATAATGTATAATTGATATATTATGCATTTATAGATTTACTTTTAGTTATTTTTAGTATTACAGTATTGTGATTAAGAAGTTGTCTGTTTTAAATTAAACCCATATAATGGTTTTTTATTTCTAATATGTTTTAAAGCATGTTTTAATTTTTGTAAATATGTAAATATTTATGTAATATATGCAAATATTTCATAATTATTAATATTGCACCTGATCTGTCATTGCTGGGATTCATTATGCTCTCTGGATGCAGAACGTTCTCTTGGCCATGTTGGATCTGTGTGTCAAGCTTGGTTCAAGTCCGTCAAAACTCCCATGAGGATAGGTCACTCCACCCCATACCCCTCCAGTATGTTCTATTGATCACAGGGGGTCTGTGTTCCAGGTTTCATATAATCATAGAATAATAGAGGTGGAAAATCCCATTGGCTTTTTTAGCTGCCGCATAACATTGTTGGCTCATGTTTAACTTGTTCTACACAAGGACTCCAAGATGTTTTTCACACGTCCTACTGTCGAGCCAGGTGTCCCTCCTTTCATTTTTCTACCCAAGTGGAGTGTCTTGCATTTGTCTCTGTTGATCTTCATTGTGTTAGTTTTGGCCCATAATCTCTCTGTTAAGATTGTTTTGAACTCTGCTCCTGTCTTCTGGAGTATTGGCTATCCCTTTCAATTTTGTCCTGTCTGCAAACGTGATGATCATGCCTTCTCGCCCTCTAAGTCATGAATAAAGATGTTGAACAGGACCAGGACGGAACCCTGTTTATGGCACTCCACTCGTCACTTCCTTCCAGGATGAAGAGGAAGCATTGGGGAGAGTCACCCTCTCGGTTCATTCTCTTAACCAATTACAGATCCCCCAAATAGTAGCCTTTCCTAGCCCACATTTGACTAGTTTGTTTCCCAGAAGGTCATGGGAGACCTTGTCGAAGGAAGGCCTTACTGAAATCCAGATACGCTCCATCCATGGTGTTCCCTGAGTCTACCCAGCTTGTAACTATTGAGAAAAGAGATTAGATGAGTCTGGCATGACTTGTTTTTGATCAATCCATGTTGGCTCTTGGTGATGACGGCATTTGTTTCTACGTGTTTGCAGACCACTTCCTTAATGATCTTTTCCAGAATCTTGCCTGGTATTGACGTGAGGCTGACCGAATGGCAATTGTTGGGTGTAATTTTTTCCCTTCTTGAAAATAGATATGGGCTATATTTGCCAACCTCCAATCTACTGGAACCTGTCCCGTTCTCCAAGAACTTGGTTTCCAGTGGTTCCGAAATGACTTCCGCTAGTTCCTTTAATACTCTTAGATGTAGTTGATCTGTCCTTGGAGACTTGAATTCATTTAGAGTGGCCAGGTATTCCTTAAAGACTTGATTCCCTCTTTGGGGTTGGATTTCTCCTAACCCTTCGTCCTCTCCATGTTGCTGAAGTTGAGGATGGCTTTCTTTTTGTGAGAAGACTGAGGCAAAGATGGCATTAAGTCAGAGGTCCTCAAACTAAAGCCCGAGGGCCGGATACGGCCCTCCAAGGTCATTTAGCTGGCCCTTGCTCAGGGTCAATCTAAGTCTGAAACGATTTGAAAGCACACAACAACAACAACAACCCTATCTCATCAGCCAAAAGCAGACCCACGCTTCCCATTGAAATACTAATAAGTTTATATTTGTCAAAATTGTTCTTCATTTTAATTATTGTATTGTTTTTAAGTGTTTTTGCACTACAAATAAGATATGTGCAGTGTGCATAGGAATTCATTCATGGCTTTTTCAAATTATAATCCAGCCCTCCAACAGTTTGAGGGACTGTGACCTGGCCCTCTGTTTAGAAAGTTTGAGGACCCTTGCATTAAATAGTTCTGCCTTTTCCCTATCTCCTGTCAGCATTACCCCATCTTCTCCTCGTTTGGTCCAGATCCGTCATTCCTGGGAATTGCAGTGCTCTGTGGGAGCCGAATTGGGTAAAGGTACTGCAAATCCCATCATCTGTGATCCATCCTCCCCCAAACCACTCCTGCGTGTACAGTGCGTCATGGGGGGGTGGGTCTGTGTTCCAAGTTTGGTCCAGGTCTGTCATTCGTGGGGATTGCAGTGGTCTAAAGAAGTGAGTGAGGGTACTGTAAGTCCCATCGTATGTGGTATATCCACCCCCAAATCACACCAGGGTGCATGGTGGGTCATGGGAACTCTTGTGTGCCAAGTTTGGTCCTGATCCATCATTGGTGGGGGTTGCAGTGGTCTGTTGAAGCCAAATCGATTGAAAGTATTGCAAAACCCATGATACATGGCCCGTCTTCCCCCAAACCTCACCAGGACATAAAGTTAGTCATGGGGGATTCTGGAGCCAAGTTTGTTCAAGGTCCATTGTTTGTGGAGTTCAGAGTGCTCTTAGATTGCAGGTGAACTATACATCCCAGTACCTTCAATTCTTCTGTGTTTGCTCTGTGCCATAGCAAAGAATAAAAAAGGGTTAAGGGAGAGGCAGTGGGCAGAGTCATGCAAATTCCACACCAATTCAGAGAGTCAGAAACACTGGGATGCCTGTGGTGGAGGAATCACATAAAATCTAGGATGAAATCGTCCCCGTATGAAAGCCTTCACTTGGGTGTGGGGCAGTGTGCTGTTTGTGGAGGACATTGGCAGGGCTCTTGGATATGTTCATGGTGCTCACTCTAACCTGCAGTGTCATTGGAGGGAAGACCTTTGGTGTCTCCTGGGCAGTGAGAGCTATAGCTATTTGTGGAAGTGGGAGTCTGTCTGTGAAAATGGGCATCCCAGCCACATACACAGCACTGCGACTCCCACGAATAATGGACCTGGAGCAAACTTGGCACACAGACACCCCCCCCCCGAAATGAGCAAGAGAACATAGAGGAGGGGTTTGGGGGGAACTGACCCACTTGCGTGCGAGTTGTAGTTCACCCTGGATCCAGGGGGCATTCTGAAACCCAGCAATGATGGATCTGGACCAAACTTGGCACAAAGACGCAACATGGACAACTGTGCATACAGGCAGGGATTGGGTGCGATTGACCTTGGATCTGGGAGTTGTAGTTCACCCTTTTCCAGAGAGCACTGAACCCAGCCGACAAATGCCCTTGCTATTCCCCAAGATAGAAATGAATATAATTAAGTACACTATAATAATCATATAATAAAAATATTGTATAAAATAATCATCATCATAATGTTGATGTATTTATTTTGAAGCGGAAAGCTCCCCAAGGCCCAAAAATCCCATATTGTTAAAGAAGATGGAAGAAATCGCCGAATTTTCTATCGCGTCGATTATAATTGGAATCGAGGAGGACGATTAAAAGAACTGCGTATCAGGTAATATATATATATATATATACTAGCTGTACCCGGCACGTGTTGCTGTGCCCTTTTTAGGAGATGCGAGAAAGTCCAATCATCCACGGTGTGCCCTCCTCTAAACTGCAGTTGGATGGAGTGTGGGTCATGGGGGGCATGGTGTGCCAAGTTGGGTCTTTATTGGTCTTGGTTCTGGGCCACAGTGGTCTGTGGGGAATGATGGGTTTTGAAGTACTACAAATCCCATTTTCCATGGTGGTACTTCAAGTCCCATCATGCATGGTCGGGGCTCTGTGTGCCAAGGTAGGTTACTGTAAATTCAGGCCATAAAATATGTCCCATGAGCTCAGGCCATAGCCTTACAATCAGGTCCAATGTCCAATGAGCTGAGGCCTAGTCGGGAGAATCAAGTTAATGAAGCCTTACTGTCAATTCAGAGCGTAAACAGCTTCCCCAGTAAGTCAATTTGAGGTCTCCCAGTAAGTGAGTTAGGGAAATCAAGTTAATGAAGCCTTACTGTCAAGTTTGGGCGTGGTCTGTGAGTTTTTGGGGTGTAAATTTTCGGTTGGAAGTGATTTGGGTGTTTGTGTTGGGGATTGGCTCAGGCCTTTTCCTTATTCCGTTTTGGCAGTTTAGTATGGATCGGAATTTTCATGTTGGCTGGCCAGTGCAGCAGTTATGCAAATCCGCCCTTATTGGCAGCCAATCATGTTGTTCAGAATGTAGAGGCTGGGTGAGTCTTTGGCTGCCCCGGAGGATGCTGGTAAATGTAGTTTTATTTTACTCGTTGTTTTGGGGGCCTTTTAGGTTTTGGGGGGGAAAGTTTCTTTGCTACAAACGTACCTTGCTTGAGGCCTATTTCTGTTGGCAAGTATTGTGTTTCTGCGTTGTATGGTTTCTTTGTTTGAGGTATACATCACATGACGTGAACCCATTTATATAATATAATAGATATATATATATATATACATATATGTATAAATTATTATTATCACACTAATATATACGAACAATTGCACCTTATTCTGTATAATTGTCCTCTATATTATATATATTATAATACTATTATCATATATTATAATTGATTATATAATGAATATTTTATTTTAAGTATATATTATATTGTTATAATTATATTGAATTACAGTGGTCTCTCACTTATCGTGGGGGTTCCAGGACCACACGTGATAAGTGAAGTTCCGCAAAATAGGAATGCCCCCTTTCCTCCTCATCCTCTGTCTCTCCGCAGCTGTGTCTCCCCTCCTTCCTCCTCCTTCCACAGAAGAGAGAAGACGGAGCTGGGAGGCTGCTGCTGCTGCTATCCCAGCCTGTCTTCTTTCCTCCTTGCTTGGGACCCCAGTGACCTAGTCCTGCCTTTTGTAGGCTGAGGACCCCAATCCCTGGAGCCTGAGCTGAGCCTCCTTTTGGAAGGGGGCACGCAAAGACTGCATTGCTCGCTCAGCCCAGAAGGGGACCTTTCTCTTCGCTGAAGGGAGGGGGTTTGCAGGACCCTTCCTTTCTCCTCTCCCACTGCAAAGGCAGCAGGGACATACATAAACACACACACACACAGAGCCGAGCCAGGGGCGCGAGGGACTGCGGCAGGAAGCCAGGAAGGGGTTAAGCAGCGGTAGAGGCTTCCCTCACAGGTGGTCTCCATCTGGGCGGAGAGGAGGAGGAGGATCTTCTCTGGGCAAACAGAGGAAGAAAGGGAAAAATACCAATACAATACAGTGTTCCCTTGCTACTTAAATTCTTTTTTTAAAAAATGCGATACAGCGAGTCCGCAATAAGCGAAGTAGCGAGGGGCCACTGTATCCTATATTACTGTATATACTCGAGTATAAGCCAACTGGAATATAAGCCGAGGCACCTAATTTTACCACAAAAAATGGGAAAACTTATTGACTTGAATATAAGACGAGGGTGGGCAATGCAGCAGCTACTGGTAAATTTGAAAATTAAAAATAAATACCAATAAAATTTAATGAATTGAGGCATTAGCATGTTAAATGTTTTTGAATATTTATCATATTTCAAAGACAAACAGTAAACTACCTCTGAAAGTGGAAAAGGGGGGTCAACAAAAACAATATGGTATCAACAATAACTTTATAATAATGAGGTCTCATAGCGGCTTCCAACGTTGTAACAGGTAAACATTCAATGCCTATATAACCAAAACAAACATTAAAAATGTTAAAAAAGAGAATACTAAACATTGTACCGTAAGTTAAAATAAGCAGTTGCATTAAATAATTATCGTTAAGAGCAATTACAAAAAAAACAGCCGAGGTAAAGTGTCATATCAGTTCCCTTTCACCTTCTCTCAGGCTTCTCCTATTGAGGCAGTATAGAACGGCATTGATCTTTTCAGCTGCAGTATCACACAGTTGTCTCGTGTTCGGCTCGGGGTCTCCTTTCATAGAATCCTATAGTTGGAAGCGACCTCTAAAGGCCATCTAGTCCAACCCCCTTCATTTTGACTTCATGCAGGGAAAGCACAAGCAAAGCACCCCCAGTAGATGGCCACTCAGCTTTAATATTAATATTTTAAATAATAATAGAGTAGGAAGGGATCTCTAAAGACCATCTAGTCCAAGGACCTTCTGTCTTCATGAAGCAAAAGCACAATCAAAGCACCCCTGAAGATGGCCACCCAGTCTCAATAATAATAATAATTTTGGGAGTTCTAGTTCACCTGCATCCAGAGAACAGTTAACTCAGCCAATGTTGGATCTGGACCAAACTTGGCACACAGATGCAACATGGCCAACTGCATACAGGCCTGGTTTGGGGAGGATTGACCCATGGTTTTGGGAATTACAGTTCACTTACATCGTTACGTATTTTCTAATGCGAGCATTCATTAAAAAAACAAATCAAAGGCTGTTTTTTTCTAATAAATAGTGTTCCTAATTAACTAAGTGATATGACCTAATGCCCCAAAACAAACAATGCTTTTTAAAAATAACCCGGACATTGCCGCATATCCAAGCTAGTTATATAATGAACATTAACTATTATTTCATTTAAGTTTCATTTTTATGTGTGTGTATAATACCCAGAAATCTGTTTATTTTCTCCATATTTCTCTTTGAAATATTTTATTTTTTATTTCTTTTGCAGACATTTAGCCAGGAAATTCCTTTATTGCTGGGCCAAGAAGACCTTTGGGAGAATCCTGCCATCCAAGGCCAGGTCTAGAAAGACGATAAATAATTCTCATTTTATTCTTAATATTATTTATTTATTCATTTATTATCATCATCATCTCATTTTTCATTTATTAACATTTTCAATTATTATTTATATTTATTAATAATTTACGTTATTTTTATTCATTCATTATCATTGATAATATATTTTACATTATTATATTTAGTTATTAATATTTTACATTATTAGTTATTATTAATATTGTATGTTATTGCGTATTTGGAGGCGATTGGGGTAAACTGTAGGGGTAACGCAGATATTTGAACTCGATTGGGATTGTGTAATAGCTGGTCTAGTTTAAGCTTTGTTTTAACCTTCATTTTTAACTTTTGGGATATGAAGTTTTACCTTGCCATTTTAATGATGACATTTTTAATTACTTTTAACTTTTAACTTAATCAAGTTTTAATGTATGTTAGTTTTCTATTATAGGAGTCTTAGGACAGTGATTAGTGTCTATTTGTGTACTTTTTCGTTTTGTCTTTACTGTTGATATGGTCAGTGGACTAATCATTAAACTTTACTGTACATTATTATTTTATTTGTTTATTATTGTTTTATTGTTTTTTATTTATTAATATTTTAATTTTTATTCATTCAATATTAATAATAATTAATATGAATATTTTAATTGTATTATTTTTATTAATTCAATTTTAGACGCCATTCCGAGCTCAAGGCAATGAAGAAAGCCTTTGAAACGTGGAAGGAAAAATGGTGGGCAGATTGCCATGAGTGGAAATTAACGATTAGGGCTGATTGCCATTATCGGTACTTTTATTTTATTCTGTTTATTCGCATTATTATTATTTTCTTCTAAATATTTATATATATATATACACACACACACACACACACACACAAACACACACATTAATTTAATACATTTTCTTTTTTTCTTATTTTATTCTATTTATTTTTATTTAATTAATTTTCTCATGTCTTTTATTTTTTCATTTCATTTTAAATAAAATAGTTTTACTAATTCGTCTACTTTAGTTAATTAATTTTTAATAATTTATTTACTTAATTTTTCTCATGCTACTTGATGTCCTTTTTCTCATTTTATTCTTATTTATTTTATTTCTTCTCCTGGAGAAGGAAGAGGGGGAAGAAGGAGAGAAACAGCTCTGGGGCTGCTGTTCCTCCCGATCCTCCTCCTCTTGGAGAAGAAAAAGGAGAAAGAAGGAGAGAAACAGCATATAAGAACATAAGAACATAAGAAGAGTCATGCTGAATCGGGCCTCAGCCCATCTAGTCCAGCATTCTGTGTCACACAGTGGCCCACTAGTTGTACACAGGGATCTCTAGCAGAAAGGAGGGCATATGGGGCCCCTGTTCCTCCAGATCTTCTTCTCTGTTTAAAGCTTCCAAAGAAAGAGCCTCCACCACACTCTGGGGCAGAGAGTTCCACTGCTGAATGGTTCTCACTGTTAGGAAATTCTTCCTAATGTTCAGGTGGAATCTCCTTTCTCGTAATTGGAAGCCATTGTTCCGCATCCTAGTCTCCAGGGCAGCAGAAAACAAGCTTGCTCCCTCCTCCCTATGACTTCCTCTCACATATTTATACATAGCTATCATGTCTCTTCTCAGCCTTCTCTTCTTCAGGCTAAACATGCCCAGCTCTTTAAGCTGCTCCCCATGGGGCTTGTTCTCCAGACCCTTGATCATTTTAGTCACCCTCCTCTGGACACATTCCAGCTTGTCAACATCTCCCTTCAATTGTGGTGCCCAGAATTGGACACAATATTCCAAATGTGGTCTAACCAAGGAAGAATATAGCATGACTTCCCTGGATCTAGACACTAGACTCCTATTGATGCAGGCCAAAATTCCATTGGCCTTTTTTTTTTTTTTGCCACCGCTTCACGTTGGCTCATGTTTAACTTGTTGTCCACAAGGACCCCAAGATCTTTTTCAGCTTTCACTGCCAAAGAATGATGGTACATCACTTTAACTGCCATGTCTCAATGCTTTGGATCCCAGGATTAGTAGTTTTACAATGACTTCAGGAGGAATCCAGTTCTGGAGGATTTAAACTCCTGTGTTTTAGCTTGGTTGCTAATTGAGCTAAGGTTTTTGCACTTTTACATGGAAAGGGAATTTATATGATACTACTACCTCTGCTGGTTTTTTAAAATAATTATGTAATAAAGCTAGTTATTTTAACTTATTGTACAGTTTTTAGTATTTTCTTTTGTTGCATTTTTTATGTTTTTGTTTTGTTTATATAGCCATTGAATGTTTGCCTGTTACTATGTTGGAAGCCAGCCTGAGTCCATGGCGAGATAGGGCGAGATACAAATGAAGTTTTGTTGTTGTTATTATTTTAAAAGTTATTGTTGATACCATATTGTTTTTGTTGACCCTACCTTTTCTCTTACAGAGCTAGTTTACTGTTTTTCTTTGAAATACAGTAAATATTCAAAAACATATAACCTCCTGAGGCCTCAATTAATGTAATTTATTGGTATTTATTTTTATTTTGAAATTTACCAGTAGCTGCTGCATTTCTCACCCTAGGCTTATACTTGAGTCAATAATTTTTCCCAGTTTTTTGTGGTAAAATTAGGTATCTCGGCTTATATTCGGGTCGGCTTATACTCGAGTATATATGGTATTTTCTGATTTTATTAATTTATGGCAGTGTATTTTATGTACTTTAACTCATCTTATTTTTCAATTAGTTTTTTATTTTTCTTAATTATTTGGTTATTTATTTTTTATTTTCTGATTATTTTAATGGAATGTGCTTTATTTTTCTCACCTTTTCTTAGTTTATTCATTTTATTTAGTTCAATTAATTTTAATTATTTATTCTTATTTTATTTATTGCGATTGTTTATTTTTTTCATTTGAATGTTTTTTCTTCCTTTATTTTTTATTGTATTTATTTTCCTTTTTTCATTTATGTAGTTTAATTTATTTTCATCAATAACTAAATAAAAACAATATATTACAGTAACAATAATAATATTTTTCTTCTTCAGGTATTTCCTTTCTAATGCCGTCTTCCAAACCTGGAAATTGTATCTATCCCATCAAAAAGAGAAAAATAGTCGATTATCTCTTGTGAAGACTCATGGTGAGATAAATATATTAAAAGAATTAAAAAGAAAATATTCTAAAATATTATTATGTAATATTTTATTTAATTTTAAAATAATTTTAATTATTAATTATTAATAATAATCAGATGTACTTTAAGGCATAGAAAATAATAATAATAATTAAAGTCGACACCAAGTGTAGACTCTGCAAGGAAGCAGACGAAACAATAGATCACATCCTCAGCTGCTGCAAGAAGATTGAGCAGAGAGACTACAAGCAGGGGCACAACACCGTTGCTCAGATGATTCATTGGAACTTGTGCCACAAATACCACCTGCCCTTCGACAAAGAACTGGTGGGATCACAAGTTACAGAAAATGAACACGTCAAACTCCTCTGGGACTTCCGAATTCAGACTGACAGAGTTTTGGAGCACAATACTCCTGACCTCATGATTGTGTTAAAAAACGAAGTATGTATCGTCGATGTTGCAATCCCAGGTGACAGCAGGATTGAAGAGAAACAACTGGAAAAGCTGACACGATATGAGGATTTAAAGATCGAACTGCAAAGACTCTGCCACAAACCAGTCAAGGTGATCAGCACACTGGGTTCAGGGCCTAAAGCCCTTGGTCTGCCTTTAAACACAATCGGCGCTGACAAAATTACCATCTGCCAACTGAAAAAGGCCACTTTACTGGGATCTCCACGCATTATTCGCTGATACATCACACAGTCCTAGACACTTGAGAAGTGTCCGACGTGTGATCCAACACAATAGCCAGCATGGTAATCTTGTTTGAATGCGGACGCATCTTGTTGTGTATCAAATAATAAGCATAATAATAATAAACTGATGTACTTTAAGGCATAGAAACATTAATAATAATAATAATAATATGTTGTACTTTAAGGCAGTGAGAAAATATTTTATTTAATTTCTAAATAATTGAAAATTATATTTTTATAATTAAAAAATAATTTCTATTTTTTATTATTTCAAAAGCTGATAAATTTCGGAGGCACCAGATATGGGAACGATGGAGACAATACATACAAATTCAACATATAAAGCATTGGATGCGATTGGATGCCGTTGCCTTCAGAGAAGGAAGCCTCCTTCGGTGAGAATCGGATATTATTAATAAACTAACCATCCCCTGCCACACGTTGCTGTTGCCCAGTATGTGTATATGTGTTTTTTGTGTGTGTATATATTTGTATATATGTGGTTTTGCACATGAGTTGTAATGTATTTATTGTTTTTTGGCTTCTGCTGTGTTTTTATGAGTGATGGTCACTTGTTGGCCTGATAGATGTATTGTGTCCAAATTTGGTGTCCATTCGCCCAGTGGTTTTTGAGTTATGTTAATCGCACAAACGAACATTACATTTTTATTTATATAGATTAAATATTATATTATGATAAAACTACCTTGAGTACCTGGCATTGCTTGGGTTATTTGAAGAAGGTTTTTTTAAAAAATATATAAATGGTTCAATTAAGAACATGCATAAGGTTATGGGTGAACTACAACTCCCACCATGGTGGGTCAGTCCCCGCAAAACCAGTAGGCTCAGTTGGTCATGGTGGTTCTGTGTGCCAAGTTTCATCCAGGTCCATTGTTGGTGGAAGTCACGGTTTCTCTGGATGTAGGCAAACTACAACTCCCAAAATTCAAGGTGAATTCTTCCCAAAGCCCTCCAATATGCTTTGTTGGTCAATTAGTGAACTATTGGCTGGTTTCCAATCTCCCCTATTTGGGCAAAGTCATGGAACGTGTGGTGGCCTCACAACTCCAGGCGCAGTCTGGCTTTAGGCCGGGACATGGTACCAAGACAGCCTTGGTCACCTTAGTTGATGATCTACGCCGGGAACTCGACAGGGGGAGTGTGTCCCTGTTGGTTCTGCTGGACCTCTCATCGGCCTTCGATACCGTCGACCACGGTATCCTTCTGGGACGCCTTGCAGAAATGGGGCTTGGGAGTAGTGCTCTGCAGTGGCTCCAGTCATTCCTGGAGGGTCGGTCCCAGAGGGTGTTACTGGGTGACACCTGTTCGATTCCACAACTGTTGTGCAGGGTTCGGTACTGTCCCCAATGTTATTTAACATCTACATGAAGCTGCTGGGGGAGACCATCCGGAGTTTCAGAGTCAGATGCTATCTGTATGCAGATGACGTCCAAATCTGTCACTCCTTCCCACTTGTTACTAAGGAGGCTGTTCAGACCTTAAACCAGTGCTTGGCTGCTGTGTCGGACTGGATGAGGGCTAGCAAATTGAAACTTAATCCAGACAAGACAGAGGTCCTCCTGGTCAGTCGAAAGGCCGAAAGGAGTTACAGCCGGTGTTGGATGGGGGTCACACTCCCCCTGAAGACACAAGTTCGCAGCTTGGGAGTGATCCTGGATTCATCGCTGAGCCTGGAACCTCAGGTGGCCAGGGGAGCTTTTGCGCAGTTAAGACTTGTGCGCCAGCTGCGCCCATATTTTGGGAAGTCTGATCAGGCTACGGTCGTCCACGCTCTGGTCACATCCCGTATAGAATACTGCAACGCACTCTACATGGGGCTGCCTTTGAAGACGGTCCGGAAACTACAGTTAGTCCAACGGGCGGCAGCCAGATTACCAACAGGAGCTACATACAGGAAGCACACCACCCCCTTGTTATGTCAGCTCCATTGGCTGCCTGTCCACTTCCGAGCCCAATTCTGATGCTGGTTCTGACCTACAAAGCTCTATACGGTTCTGGCCCAGCTTACTTGTCGGAGCGCATCTGCCCCTATGTCCCTCCCCGCAATTCAAGATCTTCCGGGGAGGTCCTGCTCTCGCTCCCGCCAGCATCTCAAATGCAGCTGGCCAGGACGGGGGACAGGTCCTTCTCGGCTGTGCCCCCCCCAACCTGAGGAACGCGCTTCCAAGCGAAATAACACTCGTCCCCATCCCTCCTGGCGTTCAGAAAGAAGCTAAAATCTCGGTTTTGGGACCAGACCTTTGTACAGTAGCTTAAGCAACAACTTGACTGGAATGGATTAGTGATGGCGACAGATTTGAGGACATGGCTTATTCTTATCAATTCCGAACTGTGGACGGAGTATTGTTCTGGTTTAATTGCTGTTGATTATATTTTTAATCTTACTTCTATTGTTTAACTTTGTATTTATGGTTTATATTGTACTAGCTGTCCCGTGCACGCGTTGCTGTGCCATAGTCTGTGGCTAACCCCTTCTACCCACATGGTGTGTGTGTGTATGTCTGTGCTGATGTTTGCGTGTATATGTGTATGTGTATATTGTGTATGTGTGTGTTATGTATATGTGCATGTATATATGTATGTATGTGTGCATGTCTTTATGTATATGTGTGTGTATATGTGTGCTGATGTTTGTGTGTATATGTGTATGTGTATATTGTGTATGTGTGTGTTCTTATGTATATGTGCATGTATATATGTGTGTATGTGTGCATGTCTTTATGTATATGTGTGTGTGTATGTGTGTGCTGATGTTTGTGTGTATATGTGTATGTGTATATTGTGTATGTGTGTGTTCTTATGTATATGTGCATGTATATATGTGTGCATGTGTGCATGTCTTTATGTATACAGTATGTGTATGTGTGTGCTGATGTTTGTGTGTATATATGTGTATAATGTGTATGTGTGTGTTCTTATGTATATGTGCATGTATATATGTGTGTATGTGTGCATGTCTTTATGTATATGTGTGTTGATGTTTGTATGTGCATGTGTATATTGTGTATGTGTGTGTTCTTATGTATATGTGCATGTTTATATGTGTGTATGTGTGCATGTCTTTATGTATGTGTGTGTGTATGTTTTGCTGTGGGTATGTGTATGTTTTCTCCTTCCTTCTGTCTTGTCTTTCCCTCCTTCCTCCAGTTCATTCCTTCCTTCCTCTTTGTTCCTTCCTTTCTCTCCCTTCACCCTTTCCTTCTTTCCTTCCTTTTCCTTCCCTCTCTCCCCTTCCTTCTTTCTTCCATTCTCCTTCTTCCTTTCTTCCTTCTTCTTCCTTTCTTTCTCCCCCTTCTCCCTTTCCTTCTCTCCTTCCTTTTCCTTCCCTCTCTCCTTCCTTCCTTCCTTCCTTCCTGGTATCCTTTCCTTCCCCCTCCTTCCATCCATCCTTCTTTTATCCTTCCTTTTCTCTGTCTTCCTTCCATCCTTCCATCCTTGTATCCATTCCTTCCCCCTCCTTGCATTTTTCCTTCCTTTTTTCTCCCCTCCTTCCCTCCTTGTATCCTTTCCTTCCCTCTCCTTCCATCCATCCTTCCTTTTTTCTCCCCTCCTTCCTTCCTTCCTTCCTTCCTTGTATCCTTTCCTTCCCTCTCCTTCCATCCATCCTTCCTTTTTTCTCCCTTCCTTCCTTCCTTCCTTCCTTCCTTCCTTCCTTCCTTCCTTCCTTCCTTGTATCCTTTCCTTCCCTCTCCTTCCATCCTTTTTTCTTCCTTTCTTCTCCCCTTCCATCCTTCTATTTTTTCCTGTCCCGCTCTTTCCTTTTTTCTCCTCCTCCTTCTTCTCGCCGCCGCCACTTCCGCCAGGGCTTCCTCGCTGGGCGTGAGTAGCAGGCACCCGCCGCTGCTTGCGGGGGCCTGGAAGGGCCGAGGGAGGAGCACGGCGCTGGCCAGGAAGCCCTGGCAGCAGCGGCGGCAACCAGCCCCCTCCCTCCCCTCCGCCCCTTTCTGGGTGGGAAAGGAAGAGCTCGGAGGGGGAGGAGGCGGGCCGGTTTCCACTCCCGCAGGGCGTCTC
Source organism: Anolis apletophallus (assembly GCA_030556195.1). Classification (NCBI taxonomy): domain Eukaryota; kingdom Metazoa; phylum Chordata; class Lepidosauria; order Squamata; family Anolidae; genus Anolis; species Anolis apletophallus. Next base: position 68,843,506 of record JARBWK010000011.1, read on the forward strand.
CTCAGCCCGCAGTCTTGCTCCTTCCCCAAAGCCCCGGCCTTTCCTAAGAGGAGGCCCCTTCTCCCTCCCTCCTTTCCTTAGGCAAGGCTGGGGCTTTAGGGAAGGAGCAAGGCTGCAGGCTGAGGAGACGCCCTGCGGGAGTGGAAGCCGGCGTGGCCGGGCGTGTGGAGCAGGCCCCCGCCGCTGCTTGAGAGCGCGGTGTTGGGGTTTTTATTTCTGTTGGACATGTGGGAGGGGGAGCGCGCGGCCAACGGTTGTCAGCCTTGCGCTTGGCGGGAGGACGGGCCTCTCTCGCCGCTGCCCCCGCCGCCATTGCCCTCTTTGCCAATTGGAGGGGGGAGGGGGAGCGCGTGCCCAACGGTCGCCAGCCGGAGGACTCCCTCATGGAGCTTGGTGAGCATGCGCAGTGGGGGGGTTTGGATTGCATCATTTTGTTTCCTGGCGCAGGGGTTTATGGGTATTGTATTTTTTTTTGTTTTTTGGGGTTCTGGCGGCTGCTGAAAATTTTTTGGGTTTTTTTTTGTGCTGGTCATACCTCTTGTGTGTGTCGTGGGATGTGGCCTGGTTTGGTGTTTCTGCCTTGTGTAGTTTCTTTGTTTACTGGCTACTTCTCATGACAGCTCTCTTTTTATATATATAGACTAACTTGGGGACCCGGCGGTGCCCGGGTGATTTGAGAAGTGCAGCAGGATGTAGAGTGGGTCATGGGGGCTCTGTGTGCCAAGTTTCATCTTGATCCATCATTATTGGGAGTTGCAGTGGTATCATGAAATTACTGAAGGTAGTGGAAGTTCCATCATCTCTGGTCCACCCTCCCCCAAAGTGTAGTAGGATGTAGATTGGGTCATGGGGGCTCTGTGTGCTAAGTTTGGTCTGTATTGGTGAATGGATGAGGGTTGCATTGTTTTTAGGAAGTGAGTGAAGGTACTTCAAGTCCCATCATCCGTGGTCCGTCTCACACAAAACAGCACCAGGATGTAGAGTGGGTCATGAGGCCTCTGTGTGCCAGGTTTGGTGTTGATCAGTCATTGGATTAGGTTTGTAGCAGGCTTGGAAAGTGAGGGAAGGTACTGCAAGTCCCATCATCCATGTTCTGCCCCCTCCAAAGTTCAGTAGGATGTAGAGTGGGTCACTGGGGCTCTGTGTGCCAAGTGTGGTCTTTCTCGGTGTTTGTTGGGGGCCGCAGTGGTCTGTGGGAACAGAGGGGTGTGAAAGTACTACAAATCCCATCATCCATTGTCAGTCCTCCCCCGAACCTCACCAGGACGTGAAGGCAGTCATGGGGGTTATGTGTGCCAAGTGTGGTCTCAATCAGTAATTGGATGAGGGTCGCAGTGGACTTGGGAAGTGAGTAGAGGTACTTGAAGTCCCATCATCCATGGTCCACCCTCCTCCGATCTGCAGCAGGATGTAGAGTGGGTCATGAGGGCTCTGTGTGGCAGGTTTCGTGTTGATCAGTCATAGCATTAGGTTTGTAGCAGTCTTGGAAAGTGAGGGAAGGTACTGCAAGTCCCATCATCCATGTTCTGGCCCCTCCAAACTTCAGTAGTATGTAGAGTGGGTCACTGGGTCTCTGTGTGCCAAGTGTGGTCTTTATCAGTGTTTGTTGGGGGCCACAGTGGTCTGTGGGAACAGAGGGGGTGTGAAAGTACTACAAATCCCATCATCCATTGTCAGTCCTCCCCCAAACCTCACCAGGACGTGAAGGCAGTCATAGGGGTTATGTATGCCAAGTTTGGTCTCGATCAGTGATTGGATGAGGGTTGCAGCGAACTTGGGAAGTGAGTAGAGGTACTTCAAGTCCCATCATCCATGGTCCACCCTCCTCCAAACTGCACCAGGACGTAGAGTGGGTCATGGGGGCTGTGTGTGCTAAGTGTGGTCTGTATTGGTCCTTTTTGGTGGCCTCAGTGGTCTGTGGGAACCTAAGTGTTTGAAAGTACTACAAATCCCAAAAACCATGGGTCATGTCCCCCGAACCGCACCAGGACGTAAAGGGGGTTAGGGGGGTTATGTGTACCAAGTTTGGTGCAGGTCCATCACCCGCGCTGGTCGCTGTGGCCTGTGAAAGTGGCTGCCACATATCCGCCCTCCCGCCCTTCTGCCCTCCGCACACATACATACATACAAACATTCCGCTTTATAAAGGTATACAGATTGGTTGTGGCACTGGATTGCCTTTGTTAGCCACTCTGAGGCCCCCTCGGGGGTTGAGAAGGGCGGGGTAAAAACACTGTAAATAAATAAAATAAGGTCCATCATTAGTGAGGTTCAGAGTGCTCTTTGACTGGAGGTGTTCTATAAATCACAGTACTTCTATAAATCAGGGCCAATCCCCCACCCCACCAGTATTCATATTTGGGCATATTGCATATATGTGGCAAGTGTGGATATGCGTGGCAATCCAGATCCATCATTGTTTGAGTTCACAGTACTCTCTGGATGTGGGTGAACGACAACTCCTATAAATCAAGGTCAGTTCCCCGTAAACATGGTTATGGGGGTTCTTTGCTCCAAATGTGGTCCAGACTCATTGTAGGTGGGGGTAACAGTGCTGTGTCTTGATATAGGGTGAACTACAACTTCCATCCTGTTGAGTCAGGCTCCCAAAACCCTCAGTGTGTTCAGTTGCTGATCAATTTCACTCTGTTTTCTGTGTACCGTAGGAAAGGATAGGAAAGAGGCAGGGTCATACAAATTCCACACCAATGGGGAGAGTAAGAAACACTGGGTTGTCCCCATATGAAAGCCTTCACTTGGGTGCTGGGCAGTGTGGTGTTAATGGAGGACACTGGCAGGGCTCTTGGACATGTTCATGGTGCTCACTATAACCTGCAGTATCATTGGAGGAAGGCCAATGGTGTCTCCTGAGTGGTGGGAGCTGTAGCAGTTTGTGGAGGCAGGAGCTTCTCTATGAAAGTGGGCACCCCAGCCACATACGCACATCCAGATTTTCACTTTTATATGTATAGATTTTGGGGAGGGATAGTGAAATAATGCTGCTTGAAAGGTTTTCTTCTGGAGGACAATAATAATTACTATTATTTCTATATTTAATTTCTGACAGCATTTCCTGGAGTTTATGGAAGAAGCAACAAATAGAAAACAAAATGGCAGATGTGGCTTTGCGCCATTGGGCTCAGCGGCTGAAATCCCGCGTAACGCATTTTAATTTTAATAGTATTTTAATATTTTATTTTATGGTCGTCTTAGTATTATTCTTATAATATTTTAATGTTACATTTTTAATATTATTTTTTACTATTTCTTTTCTAATATTTGATATTTAAAATATTTTAATATCATTTTAAAATTATTTTAATTTCATTTTAATACTACATTTTAGTATTATTTTTAACATTGTTTTAATATTATTTTAAACATTAATGTTATTTTAAAGATTATTTAATAATATCTATTGTCATTTTATTATGTTTAATAATATAGATATTTCATTATAATATATTTGTTATTTCAGTCCTGGCTCCAATGGAAGGCAGCAAAGGCCAAGGAAAAAATAGCGGCCTCTGAGCGCAAGTCCCGCCTGTTCCTGATCAGACAGGAAATGGATCGTTTGGCAGGAAGAGCCTCTTTGAAGAGTGGTTTCCTACGATGGAAGCTCTGTATCCTTTTACTACAATTTTTATTTTAATTATTTTATTTTTAATATTTATTTATGACTTTGTAAAAATGTTTATTTATTAATACTTATTTTAGTTTTTATTAATATTTATTAATGGTTATTTATTTTAATGTGTGTGTAAATACATTATATATATATATATATATATATATATATATAATTATGCTGATAGTTTTATCATTATATTAATAGGAAGCCAGGTTAGAATTGAATATTATTATTGTTTTATATTGTTTTATATTATATTAATTGTATTATTATATACATTATATATATGCAAATATTTTCTTAATTAGTGTAACAGGTACAGAAGTTGCCCTGCGTTTCAAGGTGGCGGATCATCACTATCGACTCCATTTGCTAGTAAGCACTTGCCTCTAATATAATATAGTAATAATGATAATAAAAATGTCAATAATAAATAGTATTTAAATAATATTTTTAAAAATAAAAACAATAAGAAATCATAATTACAGTATTTAACATATTTTAAAAATTGATAAAATAATTGCGAATATTAAGAATAACATTCAAATTTAAAAAATAATAGAAACATTATGAAATAATATTTAAAATTGTAGAATAGATTAAAATAATAACAAATAGCAATAATAAGTAATAATATTCATAATATTTAAAAATTATTAAATAATATTACAAATATTAATAAGAATAATTAAAATATTTTAAAATTATTAATCTTATATTTTAATATTTTAGACAGCATTATTTATTAATATTTTCAATATTATTTCCTTCTATTATTTTCTTTTTTATTTCTTACTTTTAATATTTTATATAATCTTTTATTATTTTCATCTATTTTTATTATTTTAAATATTCTTTTTTCCTATTATTGCTTATTTCCTATTTCTTTTTTAAATTTTAAATTATTATTTTTAATATTTTAATGCTATTATTTATTAATATATTAATATTTTAAATATTATTTCTATTTTATCTATTATCCCTGTTTTTCAGTCCCGTGGTTTTTGCTCCTTTCGTAAGAATGTCGCAGAAACAGCCTCCAAGCAAATAAGGAATAACTTGGCTCGACAACAGCGTCGCATGGCGGTGAGCCTCTTTTGCATGTAATTTAAATATAGGAATCGTATTGGCCTTGGTTGCTGCAGCATCAATCTTTAATTTGCTGCAGTTATTACGCCGTTTCTGGGATGGATGGCACTTTCACTTGGAAGAAAAGGAAGATCAAAAGAGAAGGCCACAGATGCTGATGGCCGTCATTCAATTCAGGTCCGTCTTGTATCAATTAATTTTATTATTATTATTATATTATTATTATTTATAATAGATTGACCTCCTTATTTCTAGGGAGACGTGGACTGCCCGCTTCTTTTCTCAATGGCGGTTGAGAACGGAAAGGCATCAGAAGGACAAAATGGCGACAAAACTGGTATATTTATTAATTCATTTATTTGGTTAAAGAAATATTATAATAATAACAACAACAATAATAAAGTATATAATATAGAATATAATAAAAATAATGTAATATAATAATCTATACACATTATAAAAGTGAAAATGTGTGTGTGTGAACATATCTCGCAACCCCTGCCAATGTCCTCCTCAAACACTATACTGCCCACCACCCAAGTGAAGGCTTTCATTCGGGGACCATTTCATCCTAGATGTTCTGTTTTCCCTCCAGAATGGACATCCCAGGGTTCCTATCTTTCTCCATTGTTGTGGAATTTGCATGACCCCTGCCTACTGCCTCCCTCTTAACTCTTTCCTACCCTTTCCTATGGCACACAGCAAACAGAGGAATTGATCGGCAAGTGAACAAGAGGCTTAGGGCAAATTCACCATAACTTATTGGAGTTGCAGTTCACCTACGTACATCCAGAGAGCACTGTGAATGCAACCAACAATGTTTCTGGACCACACTTGCCACATATGGTGCGATTTGCAGTACTTTCACTCACCTCCTGAGATCACTGCGACCCCCACGAATGATGGACCTGGACCAAACTTGGCACACAGACCTCCCCCCTCCCATGGCCCACATTACGTCCTGGTGTGGTTTGGTAGAGGACGGGTCAGGGACTATGGGAATTGCCTTCACCCACTTCCACAGACCACTGTGGCATCCACAAATGATGGGCCTAGACCAAACTTGGGACACAAAACCCCCATGACCAGCAGAACATAATGGAGGGGCTTGGGGAGCTGACTCACCTGCATGGGAGTTAATAGTTCACCCTGCATCCAGAAAACTCTGAGAAGAGGAATTCTCTCTTACTGATTTCGCCCATTGAAGGGAAAGTTTGTGTGATACTAGCCATTTGGCAACCACATCTGTGGATTTATGTGGGTCCCAGAACCATGTGGCACTGTCCATAGAACTGTTATTTGTCCTCCGGCTGGAAGGGATAATGTCACTGGATTTGTCCATATTGTTTTATTATGCATAGGCTGTAGGAGACTGAGGTAAAGATAGAGGTGCTGAGGTAACGTAGGAAACAATGCATGATCAAAAAATCCAACACATCAAAAATGGCTCAAATACATGCCAAGGAAGATGCAGAGCAATGTGTAGCCAGACTTCAGGATGCACCCTTACAAAGCACGGCAAAGGCGTTCCACAGCTTCAGATCTGCATCGCTCACGCAACAGCCAGAAAGTGACTAAAAGACGTCAATAACTCCATGCACAGGAAACACGTGATTACAATCGCTTAACATCCTTATACAAACCATCTGAGATTACAGTTTAAGTCAGGATTTATCATTGGCACTATGGTTACAGTGTGTCCATACTGCAAGGCACTGAAAATTTCTGGAGAAACTAATGTGTTGCGCCGCTGGAAAAGTAAAAATACTGCAACTTGGGGAACCACCAGAGTAGTATTTCCCAACATTTTTTGAGCCGCGGCACACTTTTTACATTTACAAAATCCTGGGGCACACCACCAACCAAAATGACACGAAATGACACTCTAACACAGTAATACATATAGTTAATATGTTTTTAAAATGTATTTATACACTCAGTGTGAAACCTGGGCCTGTTTCGATGAACTCAACATAGATATCCTGGCAGGAATGACAGAAAGACACAAACTTCCCACACAGAACTCCCATAACCAAGATAAAATGCTATAAGAGTTTGGTGGGCATTGACCTTGAGTTTTGGAGTTGTAGTTCACCTATATCCAGAGAGCACTGTGGACTCAAACAATGTTGGATCAGGACCAAACTTGGCATGAATACTCAATATGCTCAAATATGAATGCAGATGGAGTTCAGGGGAAATAGACCTTGACATTTGAGAGTTGTAGTTGCTGGGATTTATAGTTTCCCTATAATCAAAGAGCATTCTGAACCCCACCAATGATAGAACTGGGCCAAACTTCCGACACAGAACCCCAAGGAGGCAAGAGGAGGTCTCTACTTGGGGAAAGGGAGGCGGGCCTTCCCAATGCATGGAGAGGGAGAGACCAAGTAGACAACGGGTGGGGAGGGGGGTGTTTGTAATTTTGTGCCTTTATCGAGGTAGGTTTCTTAGTGTCACGATCACGGACTTAGCGGGCCCCTTAATCACACACACAGAGACGTACTGAAGGCTAACTACTTTATTGAGTATAAAAACAGTTCAAAAGAATATAGAGTCCAATAATATGCAAGGGTCCAAAGGGTAGTAAGCAAGATTGTCCAAAATAACGTAGCAAATAGACTAGAAGCTTGGCAAGGCTCCGCAATCCAATGCGGCTCAGGAACAAGGCAGGGCTCCGCAATCCAATGCGGATCAAGAAAACAAGGCAAGGCAAATGCAAGGCAAGGCTTGATGACCACGGCTTAACTTGTGGTCCCACTCCGCTTCACGCCTATCCAGGAAAGACGTGGCCGGAGAACTGAGGATGCGTTCCCATTGATCCTATACTTAATCCTTCGGCCGAGGTCCGCGACGCTCTAGGCTTCTTCGTCTCCAATCTCTGCTCACGGACCTCGGTCGGTCTAGGACCCTAGACCAAGCCCTCCTGGTAGACTCAATGTCCCGTCTCCTATCGAAGGAGCGACCTTGCCTCTCAGCAGCTGTGTCGCTATCTTCCTGAGAACTTTCCTCCCTAGCACTTTCCCACTCGGCTTCGTCCATGTTTTCACTTTCAAGCTCCTGGGAATTCCTCCCCCCGGGGTGTTCATAACTCCCTTCGCTGCTTCCCATCTCCACCTGGTGATCGGAATCTATGCTAGGCCCAAACATCATCTCATCCCATGCCAAGCTCTCTGTGGGCGAACGAGGCCCATCCGAAGGGCCCTGTGCTTCACCCCAATCATCTAGCTCATCCTCTGAATCCACATCTGCTGCTGCAGGCCCTAATGCTAATGGAACCCCAGGACCTATTCCCTGCCCTCCAGGCACAAACGAGAACTGCTGTGCTACACTTAGGGTTTTTATACTTCAACACACTAGACTCTCCCCCCCTCCCCTCCTGGCGGTTCCAATTTCCCACGGCACACCTGATGATCGCTCACGGCACACTAGTGTGCCCCGGCACACTGGTTGGGAAACACTGCACCAGAGCCATTAAAAAGATTGCTTGCTGAAGATTCGCTGATTCAAGGCATTTCCTATCTAACATCAGGAGATGCAACGCATGCTTCCAAATTACATCGTTCGGGACAGATTATTATTTATGCTGGCAGAATGCATGCTGGAGAACACGTGCAAAGATTTGATGCTCCCACTATAAATGAAGTGACAATTGTTATAGTCTGAGATCATTTTCAGCCTAGAAATATTCTTCATCGGAGAAACGATCAATTGACAAAAATAGCAGAAACTCATTGATGCTACAACTCCCTGCAGTACCCTATCATTTTTTGGGATTATGCCGATCGATACCACTTCAACGTTAAGATGATAAATCCTATCAGCGGTGAAGACACACATATGAAATGCAGTGCAATGAACTATTATTCATACCAATTAATGATTAGAGAGAATGAAGACGATCACATGATGAAATGCTGTCAATTGTTTCACCAATACATTGTTGATATGTATGCAGAAATCAAAACAGAACGTTTGAGATACATCCGCTTGAATCAAGCCAGGTTACTAACTGGAGAGACATGCAGGGAGCATAACACTCCCCTGTTGAGTCAGCTCCACTGGCTGCCTGTCCATTTCCGGGCTCAATTCAAAGTGCTGGTTTTGACCTTTAAAGCTCTATACGGTTCTGGCCCAGCTTACTTGTCCGAACACATCTGCTGCTACGTCCCACCTCGTAACTTAAGATCATCCGGGGAGGCCCTGCTCTCGCTTCCGCCAGCAACTCAACTGCGGCTGGTGGGGACGAGAGACAGGGCCTTCTCGGCTATGGCCCCTGCCTGTGGAATGCGCTTCCAAGCGAAATATGATCAACTCCATCCCAGCTAGCTTTCAGGAAGAAAGTAAAATCGTGGTTGTGGGACCAGGCCTTCGTACAGTAACTGCAGCACTTTATTTGGAACGGACTGTTTTAACAACGGACATGAAACACGGCTTCCGACATTGATTGATTATTTGAATGTGCATTGTATAGATAGAATTTTAAATGAACTGGATAGCTAATGTTTTAATGTTGATGTTTTAATCTTTTTGTATTAGTGTTTTATATTTTGTATTGTTGCCGGCATCTAATTGTGCCTTGTACGCCGCCCTGAGTGTCCGTCCCCGTCCCCGTCCCCCCCCCCCGTTCCCCGGGGGGGGGGGGGGTTGAGAAGGGCAGGTTAGAAATATAGTAAGTAAATAAATAAATAAATAGCCTTAGCTCATTGCTACCAGGTGGGAGAACCGCTCATTCTGCTTTCAAATTGCCATTGAACATGCAAAACATTGAAACTCGGACATGCAACATCTCCAAAGCATTCATCATGGAAAACGTATTGCAGAAATGCAAACTTATTGTTTGGGATGAAAGCACAACGGCATGCAAAAAATCACTCGAGACTCTGGATCAATTCCTGCAAGATTTGTGTGGAAGCAAAAGACCATCTGAGAACGCATTACTATTGCTAGCAGGAGATTTCGGGCAAACATTACCAGTAATTCCATGATACACCATCAGACTAAATAAATGCTTCCCTGAAGTACTCTACTTTGTGGCAATACAGGAAGATGTTAATATTAACAATAAATATGTGTTTCCAACTCCAGAATAATCGATCAGCTGAGATATTCTCTCATCAATTGCTGGAAATAGAGAATGGCAAGGTGCTGGTTGATCTGACCTCGGGACAAATTACATTGCCTCATAACTTCTGCAATTTAGTGACATCAAAAGAAGAATTGGTTGAAAAAGTATTTCCAAATATTCAAACCAACTAAAAGAATCACAATTGGCTAAGTGAATGAGCTATTCTTGCGGCAAAAAACAAAGACGCCTACAAACTTAACCATATTATTCAAACATTCAAAGCGAGGCAGTCACATACAAGTCCATTGATACTGTTGTGGAAGCAGATGAAGCGGTTAACTACCCCAACAGAATTCTTGAATTCACTTGATCTGCCAGCGATGCCACCGCACATACTGCAATTGAAATTGGGTGTGCCAAATATCATGTTGCGAAATCTCAACCAGCCAAAGCTTTGCAGTCAAAAGCATTGAGCAATGCTTGTAGAAGCAACAATCTTGACAGGACCTTTCAAAGGTGAAGATGCCCTCATTCCACGCATTCCAACGGATATGCCATTTCAATTTAGGAGACTGCAATTCCCAATTCGACTGGCGTTTGGTATCACCATCAACAAAGCACAAGGCCAATTGTTAGAATTATGTGATTTAGATCTTTTTATTTTATTTTATTTATGGTATTTGTAACCCGTAGCTTCTCACTCAGCACGGCTTACATTTGCAGCACTACAGGCCGCACCACCACAATACAATATAAAAATACACCATATAATCAACATCATTAAAAAGGCATTAAAAACATTACATTAAAAACCACTAGATAATTGAGAAGCAGAGCTAGACACCGACTGCTTCTCAATTATATGTTGCATGTTCTAGAGTAGGCAAACGAGACAATCTCTATATCTACACTGACAAAGGAACAACAAGAAATATTGTCTATCCACAAGCATTATGAAATAACATATATTAGAAACCAGCACTTTCTTTTTACTTTATTTTCAATATAACCAGATTGGACCAGAGCAATGTGTGGCCAGGTACATCTAGTATATAATATAATGTAATATAATGATGATGATGATGTATAATAATAATCTTTCCATTGGAGGCTTTTTCTTGTTGGGCGGGAAGCCAATACATATTTTTATATACAATGTAATAAAAATAATGTCATATAATAATTTAATATGATATAATATGGAAGTATAATAAAATAATACTATAATAAAGATAGTATAATATAATTATTATAATCATCCTCATCATCTCTCTCTGTGTTGCAAGTGTGTTCCCATTGGAGGCTCGAGTGATTGTGTGGCGGTGCTGGGTGCACTGGAGTGAGGAGCCTATATATATATATATATATATATATATATATATATATATATATATATATGGAAGTTAATATAATAATAAATATAATAATATAATAGTAATATACTATAATATAATAAAAATAGTATACCGTAAGTCTAATATAATAATGTGTTAAAATCCTCTCCCTCCCTTTGTGTATTGCAGGCATGTTCCCATTGGAGACTGGTGGTGTTGCGTGGGTGTTGGGTGCGCTGGAGCGGGCGGGCCGCTTTGCGTGGGGAAGCCAAAGCCCATCTGGCAATGGCCGAAGGGTGCGACCGTTCGCGCATCCTGGCCTCTTGCCTTCGCCAATGGAAGCAGCGCCTCTGCGAAGCCCAAGAAAGGTCTGGTGGCGCCATTGCCAATGGCGGGATTCCCTCCCTCCTTTCCTTCCTTCCTTCCTTCCTTCCTTCCTTCCTTCCTTCCAGCCCATGCCTTTCTTCCCTTCTTCCTTCCTTCCAGGGGAAGACAAGCGGCCCAAGCACAGGGCGTTCACTCCTGGAAACTACTCTCCAAGGCCTGGCAGGCCTGGATCCAGGTCAGGAAGAGGCAGGGAAGGAAGGAAAGGGAAGCAACAATAAGAGTAAACAAACAAACAAATACATAATTCACAATTGCAGGAACGGGACAATGCAGCCGCCGCCCGGAGGCACTGCCAAAGGAAGACTCTCCAAACGGCCTTCGCTGCATGGAAGGTAGCACTATTACTATTATTATTATATTATAATAGATTACTATTTCTCTTATATTACTACTCTCATTTTAATTGTATTGTATTAGTACATTATTTTTATTATATTACTATTTCTATTATATATTATATTATATTACATTGTTATATTACAATATGCTATTTCTATTGTATATTAGTATATAATATTTTCTTGTTATATTACTCATATTATTGTTTTTATTACAATATTATCTTTTATTATTATTATTTATTATAGTAATATATTATAGGGCTGCGGTGGCGCAGCGGGTTAAATCACTGAGCTGCTGAACTTGCTGACCAAAAGGTTGGTGGTTCGAATCAGCAGGACAGGGTGAGCTCCCGTTGATAGCCCCAGCTTCTGCCAACCTAGCAGTTTCAAACATGCAAATGTCAGTAGATCAATAGGTACGGCTTTGGTGGGAAGGTAATGGTGCTTCATGCAGTCATGCTGGCCCCATGACTTTGGAAGCGTCTACCAACAACGCTGGCTCTTGGGCTTAGAAATGGAGATGAGCACCGCTTTATTACGGTATAATGTATTACTCTTATATTATTATTGTAATATAGTATTCTATATTGTTCCATATTATTATATATTATTTTTGTATTAGTCTTATATTACTATTTCTATATTGTTATATTATTATATTGGGTAGGGCTGTCATTGTGCTCATTATTATTGTTGTTGTGATATGCAGGTTTACCAGGAGAAAGCCCGGTTGATCTTATTGCATGTGGCTGACAAGGAGGAGGAGCATCACCGCCAGGCTCTATGGTAAAGAACCTTCCCATGAATGGGCCCATTCAGGACTTTCCACTGCCTTTTCATGAACGGACTGAGCATTGCGTTGTGTTGCTGTCTTGTAGGCACTCCTTGGGCATTTGGAGGGGAAACGTGAGAGAAGGGAAAGCGGCGGCGCAGAAAGAGAAGCGGGCCCAGCATCACTGGCAGCAGAGCACCCTACGCAAGGTCAGTGGCTTCGAACATGGTCGTTCTCTCCTCCATCTGGGGATTTCCGCCATGGCTGCCTTCACCTTAGATTTCCAAAATGGCCACCTCCTCCATGGCCACCTCTACTTTCTGGGGTTTCCAACATGGCTACCTCCTCTCCCTGGAGTTTCCAAAATGGACACCCCTCTTCCTGGGGTTTTCCAATATGGCTGCCCCCATTCCTGGGGATATACAACATGGCCACCTCCCCCTGGGGGTTTCCAACGTGGCCGCTTCTTTCTGGGGTTTCTAACACAGCCACCCCCACTTCCTGAGTTTTCCAAGATGGCTGTTTCTTTTTGGTGTTTCCAACATGACTGCCCCCACTTTCTGGGGTTTCCAAGATGGCCATCCACACTTCATGTGGTTTTCTAATATGGCCACTTATTTTTGGTATTTCCAATATGGCCACCCCCAGTTCCTGTAGGTTTCCAACATGGCCACCTCCTTCCCATAGGGTTTCCAAAATGGCCGCCCCCACGTCCTGGAGGTTTCCAATATAGCCACCCACACTTCCTGGGGATTTCCAACATGGCTGCCTCTTCCATGGCCTCCTCCTCTTGGGGTTTCCAGCATGGCTGCCTCCTTTCCCTGGAGTTTCCAAAGTGGCTGCCCCCACTTCCTGTGGGTTTCCAAAGTACCCCCCCCCTTTATATACCGCTCTATCTCCCCTAGGGGACTTGGGGCAGTTTCCATGTAAACAAAATACACAGAAAACATACAATGTAAGCAAAACATAGGCACAGAATTATCAACACATACATATACATTAAAAAACAAACAAACCCCACACTATTCTTCCATGCAAATAAGCTGTGAGGGGCCAGGATTTCGGAATGGGCTTAGGCAGTTTAAGAGGGCTGGGCCGAGGCTAGTGCGAACTTAAACATGGGGGCTGGGGGGATGGGTAAAATGCAATGACCAGGTCCCAGCAATGGCTATAGTGGGGTCTGGGGCTACTCATTATCAGAGCCTATTAGAGAATGGTAAAAGGTCTCAGCCTGATGTTTATACATTTTTGATGCTGATCATTGACCATAATAAATCTTGTAACATGTAACAGCCAGGGCAAGTACTCTGGAATGATAGAGGTTCGGGGTCATGGATGGGGTGCAAGGCCAAGTTCTAACTACTGGCTGGGGGCTAGGACTAGTAATTAGTCGTTCTCAAAGTCCTGATGTAAACACCAAGTCTTCAAGTTCTTACAAAAAGAGGAGAGTGATGGAGCCTGTCTTATCTCCCTGGGGAGGGCATTCCAGAGGCGGGGGGCCACCACTGAGAAGGCTCTTTTTCTCATCTCCACGAACTGTGTTTGTGACAGTGGTGGGAGTGAGAGAAGGGCCTCCCCAGTGGATCTTAGAATTCAGGCCGGTTCATAGAAGGAGATGCGATCGCAGAGATAGGTGGGCCCGAACCGTTTAGGACTTTATAACCAGCACCTTGAATTCGGCTCCGCAACTTATCAGCAGCCAGTGAAGCTGTTTTAATAGGGGTGTTGTGTGATCCATACAGTTTGTTCCAGTTAGGAGCCTGGCTGCCGCCAGTTGAGCCAATTGAAATTTCTGAGCCATCTTCAAGGGCAGTCCCACGTAGAACGCATTGCAGCAGTCCAATCTGGATGTAATCAAGGCATGGACCACCCTGGCCAAGCCAAACTTCACAAGATATGGTCGCAGCCGGCGCACAAGTTTTAGCTGTGCAAAGGTCCTCCCACCCACCGCCAACACTTGGGCATCAAGCAACAGTGTTGAGCCCAGGAGGACCCCCAAGCTCCGGACCTGCACCTTCAGAGGCAGTGTAACCCCCATCGAGCACAGGTTCCCAACCAATACTCTGATCGGTCCCGCAACTGACCAGGAGGACCTCTGTCTTGTCTGGATTAGGTTTCAACCTGTTAGCTCTCATCCAGTCCATCACAGCTGCCAGACACTGGTTCAAAGTCCGGGACGCTTCCTTGGAATTTGGTGGAAAGGAGTAGAGTTGGGTGTCATTTGCATACAGATGGCATTGAACTCCAAAACTCCGGATAACCTCACTTCCAGAAGATTTCCAAAATGGCTGCATCCTTCATGGCTGCCCCCACTTCCAGGGATTTCCAACATGGCCGCCTCCTCCCCCTGGGGTTTCCAGTATGGCCACTGCTTATTACTTCCCTTCTGCTCCTTTCCCGTTATTTTACAAAATGATGCCCCTTTCACTACCTACAAAATGACCGCTGCTTCTCGTTTCCCATACATTTTCTTGCTGTTTTGTAAATCCCAGAAGTCTCCTTTCTGGGGTTTACAAAAGGGGTCCTTCAGGCGACTTCCAAGATGGTCACAGCTGCCCGTGGGTTCCAATAGGTCTCTTCCCCCATCGTTTCCAAAATAGTCACCCTTGTGGCTTTCTCTAGGTGCCTTCCTGTTCTTGACAAGATGGCTGTGCCCCTCCCGTTTTCTTCCAATGTTCCCTTCCCATTCTTTCCAATATGGCCTCTTTGCATAGTCTCCAAAATGGCTGCCACCCCTCCATTCTTTCCAGTGGCAGCCACCTATAACCAAATTGCTCCCCTCTGTGGGTTTTAAAACAGCTTTTCCCTTTCCTTTCCGAAATGGCCACCTCTCTCGCTTTCTGTGGTTTCCAATCCAGCTCCCTCCCCTCATTTCCAAGATGGCTGCTTCCCTTTCCCTTCCATCTCTTTCAGGTGACTCTCCTCTGGAGGCAGGCGGCCATTTTGGGCCTCTACAAACGGGAAGAGAAGGCTGAGGCTGTGGCGAAGGCGAGGCTGTGCTTGGACTCTGGTACCTGCAATCTCCCTCCCTCCCTTTTTTCTTGGCCGCCGCCTTCTTTACAGCCATTTGATGTTGGATCTGGGGCCTTTCTTTCTTTTGAGGGAAACTGCGCGTGGCCTTCCTCCATTGGCAGTCTTTGGCTGCGGCCTCCCGGAGGGAGAAAAGCCTGATTGCCACGGCAACTGAACACTGTGCTCTGCAACGGCAGCACAAGGCCCTCCTCGCTTGGACGTGGCATCACGACCATTGCATCAGGAAGCAGGTAGGTACGCAAGGTAATTCCTCACTGCTTTTTTCGGGGAAAGAAGATGCTGATGGTTTTGCGTTCCTTCCTTTGCAGCTCCTGCGAAATCGAGCGGAGCGGGCCCAGGCCCGGAACCTCCTCTCAGCCTCCGTCACAGCCTGGAAGCGGCAGGTGAGGCCAGGAATGAGAGGGGATGGGGCCCCAAAATGGTCACCATTTGGGAAAGGAAATGGGAGCCGCTATTTTGGAAACAAGGGGAAGGATTGGAAGGAAAAGGTAGCAGCCGTTTTGAAAAAGAAACAGGGGCTAACCATTTTGGAAACGGGGAAGAAGATTGATTGGAAGTGGGAGGTGGCCATTTTTGAAAGTGAACAAGAACCGCTATTTTGGAAACAAGGGGAAGAAGATGGATTGGAAGTGGGAGGTGGCCATTTTGGAAAGGAAACGGAGGTGCCCATTTTGGAAATGATGAGAAGGAGATGTATTGGAAACGAGATGGCCATTTTGGAAAAGAAATGGAGGTTGCCGTTTTGGAAACAAGGGGAAGATGGATTTGAAACGGGTGTTTCCTTTCCAAAATGTGGCCATTTTGGAAAGGAAATTGCGGTCACTATTTTGGAAACAAGGGTTAGGACATGTTTTGGAAGCAAGGGTCAGCAGCCATTTTGGAAAAGAAACAGAGGTGGCTACCATTTTGGAAACAAAGGAAAGAAGGCATTGGAAATGGGAGGCAGCAATTTTGAAAAAATTGCCATTTTGGAAACAAGGAGAAGGAGATTGATTGGAAATGGGAGGCAGCCATTTTGGAAAAAGAAACAAATAATAATACATTTTATTTATATTCCACCCTTCTCACCTCGAAGGGGACTCAGGGCAGATTACAGTACACATACAAGCAGAAAATCCCTGCCGTTTTTGCATTTTGACGTACAAGACATACAACATGTACAGTAGGAGAATCTTCCAGCCACAGGTTTTTTCCTGGTTCTTCTAATTGTATCACCGGGTGCTGTTGCTCCATTGCGCCACAGGGGGATGCTGTTGCTTCATCTTCCTATGACGAAGAGCTTGCCAAACCGCTGGGAGCTTCCACCTCCGGCAGTTGGTCTTCCTTATTTTTATTGGCATTATAAAAGTCCTCTCCCGCAAACGGTTCCCAATTTCTCTACTCACAGCTAGGCTTGTTTTTGACTGCTTGGGTAAAACAAGGAGATGGAATGCAAATGGGAGGCGGCCATTTTAGAAACGAGAGTGAGATGGGTAGGAAATGACAGGTTTTGGATATGTGTAATATGAGACCCTCCCCATGGTCCCAGGGGTGTGTGTACAAGGGCCTACACAATGTCTAGAGCTGACCCAACCACGTCCCTTCACTTCCTTCCTATGCAGTGGGCCGTTCGGCGACAAGAAGCGCTCCAGACAGCACAGGCCCTCTGGCTGTGGTCCCGCACACTGCGGGGAAAGGCCTTGCGGGCCTGGGTCCTGTGGGCAAAGGAGCGTCAGCGCAAAGCCACCCGCCTCCAGATGGCCGCCCAAGCCCACCGGAGCCTCCTGATCCAAGATGGCACCCTCCGCCTCCTGCGCTGCGCCTCCCGGAGGAAGGAAGCACGGGCCAAGTCACAGGTGGAGAGGGAAGCGGAGGTGAGTCCACACAAAGGCTTGTCAGGAATCAATAAGCAATAATACCAGCTTTGATTCCTCATCAATAGGAGACTTATTTGTTTTATTTATTTGTTTCATTTATATACCACTTTTCTCAACCCCTAGAGGGATTCAAAGGGGTTCTCAACAATGCCCTAATCAATCCCTAATCAATACAGGCATTGAATCCTCATCAATATTAAAGTTCCATTTATTATGAACTAAATTTCACATTAACTATGGATTGAAATTAGTATTTTTAAGGTATTAATATTGGTACTATGGATTAAAATCCTACTGATTGTGAACAAAGATCAATATTGATTACGTATTAAATCTCCACCGATTATGTACTATTGATTACGGATTGAAATTAGCATTGATTACAGATTAAAGTCCTTTTGATTACAGATTGAAAATTGCATTGATTACGGATTAAAGTTCTATTTATTGTGAACAACGGTTGGTATAGATTACACATGAAAGTACCATTGATTATGAACTAAAATCACATTAATTGTGGATTAAAATTAGTATTTTACTGGATTGGTACTGACTATGGATTAAAGTCCTATTGATTACGGATTGAATTTGGCATTGACTGTGGATTAAAATCCCATTGATTGTGAAAGAATGTCGGTATTGATTACGTATCAAAGTCCCATTATTTATAAAGTAAAGTCCTGTTGATTACAGATTGAAGTTGGCATTGAATATGGATTTAAGTCCCATTGATTGTTTACGAAGGTCGGTACTGATTACATATCAAAGCCCCATTGATTTCAATCCATTGATTATGGATTGAAATTGGCATTACTTATCAAAGCCCCAATGATTGTGTACTAAGGTTCACATTCATTATGTATCAAAATTGGTCCTGGTTAGGTCTAGAAGTGGGTCTCATGCACTGAAATCAATGGATGGAGCAAAGCCCATATTGATTATGGATCAATTGATTCCTCCCTCTTTATTCCCTCCCATCAAGACTGCTGTCTTTCGTCGCCAGGCGGCCGCGCGTTGCTTCTCTTTTTGGAAGCAGAAGGCCCTCCTTCATCGCCATGGCAACGTTCTTCCCAAGAAAAGGGTCACTTTTGGAGATGAACAAGAACAAGATGGCAGCGGAGGAGCATTTTCAGCCATTTTGGGGAGGTGGGCGAGGCCTCAAAGGTCACATGATGAGGACCGGCTGAGGGCCGAGTTGGGAGCCATTGAGCAGCAGATGCGGCAACACCATGAATCCCAGCAGGAGCTCCAGTAAGGCAGCCATCAATAACTGACTTCATTCATCAATACAGTGATCAATAGATTAATACTGAACTTTTTTGGGTCTAGCATCAATTTTTCCCCTCCTTCCAGGTCTTTCCGGCGGAGGCTTCGACTCCTGCGGAAATGGCAGGAAGTGCGGGCGGAAGGAGAGGAAGAAGGGGGCAGAGACTCACAGGAAGTGGAAGACACTGTCAATCAGGTAGGGGAGGGCGGCCATCTTGGGATCTCTCCCTCCCTCCGGTAAAATCAACCCTTTCCTTATTTCCTTTCCATCTTTACGTCTCTTTCCTTCCTTCATATTTCTGTTTTCCTTCCTTTACTCGTTTCCTTCATTTCTGCCATTACTTTTCCTTCTTTCTTTCCTGAATTCCATTAATCTTTCCTCCATTTCTTCAATTTCTTTTCTTCAATCTATTCTACCTTCCCTCTTTCTCTTCCGTCTTTCATTTTTCTTCCTTTTGCTCATCTTTATTTCTCCTCTTCCTACTTCCCTTCTATCCTTCCTTTCTTCTATTCATTCTTTCCTACCTCCTTTCCTTCCTCCCTTGTCTTTTTGAATGTTTCTTTTCATCCTCTTTTCCTTTCTTCTAATTTTGTCTTTCCTCATTTTCTTCTTCCTTCCTTTCATTCATCCTTCTTTCGGTTTCCTTCTTCCTTCCTTAATTTCATACATCTTCTTTCCTTCCCTCTTCCTTCCATTCTTCTTCCTTCCTTCATTCCATTCATGTTTCCATCCTCCTGTCTTTTCAAATGTTTGTTTTCTTCCTCTTTTCCTTTGCTTCCTTTTCCTTCTATCCTTCCTATTCATTCATTCATCCTTCCTTCTTTTCCCGTTTCCTTCCTTTATTCCATTCATCTTCCCTTCCTTCTGGCTTTCTGTCTTTTTAAATCTTTTTCTCCCACCCTTCCTTTCTGTCAGTCTTTCTTTCCATTCCATTCATCTTTCCTTCCTTTTCTTTTCCTTCCATTCATCCTTACTTTTTTCCATTTCCTCCTTCCTGCCCTTTCCTGTATTCCATGCATCTTCCCTTCCTCCCTATTTCTTCATCCTTCCGTTTCCTCCTTCCTTCCTTCCTTTATTCATCTTCCTTCCATTCATTCATCCTTCTTTCCGTTTCCTTCCTTTATTCCATTCATTTCCCTCTATTCCTTCATCCTTCTTTCCATGTCCTTCTTTCCTTCATTCTATTAATCTTTTCGTCCTTCCTTTCTTCCTTCCTTCCTTAGCTCACCCTCCAGGCCCATTCCCTTGAATCCCGCTTGGCAGCAGAGAAAGACAAAATGGCCACCCACGTCTCCCGCCTCCAGGAAATTAGGAAGGCCCTCGACACCTTGGACAGGGAGTGACCAACAGAGTTGCCTTGGAGGAGCCAGGATGTGCCTCGAAGGATCAATACATTCCTTTGTCAAACCACGAGACCAAGAAATGAATGTGCAGATATATATATTTAAGGCTCAGGAGAAACATATCATTATTAAACAAATAAAAGATTAAACGTTTGGAATGTGTTACAGAAAAACCCAGTGTAAATTCCTTCTTTTCCTTCCTTCAAACGAAAGAAAGATCCGGAAAAGTGGGGGGGAAAGATGGAGGGAAATGACAATTCTTTGTATTTATTATTAAGGCCCCAAAAGCAACACTTCTTCTTCTCGATCTTTGAATGGTTTTAAATAAGTTCGTTTCTTTTCTCTACTCAGTTCCTGCTGAGAGAGAAAGCAATTCGAAAAAGGAGGAAAATCCACCATTTTTGCATATTTTCTTTCCAAAATGGCCACCATTTGTCTTTTTGTTGTTCTTTCCAAAACAAAATGGCCACCATTTGAGTATTGATTGTTCTTTCCAAACAAAATGTCAGCCTTTTTTCTTCTTCCCAAAACAAAATGGCCATTTGTCTGCAATTTCTTCCAAGACAATGGCCACCATTTGCAATTTTTCTCCCCCCTTCCAAACAAAAGTTGTTATTTTAGTTCTTCCTAAACAAAATGGTCAACGCGTGCAATATATTATCCCCAAAACAAAATGGCTGCTGTTACTTATTTCTTCAATCCTTCCCAAAGATACTGGCCGCCATTTGTAATTTTCCTTCACACAAAATGGCCACCACTGATTCTTCTTCAGATATTTTCCCCAAAAAAACATGGCTGTGGTTGCTTCTTCCATTTTCCCCACACGAAATGGCTCCTGTGTGTGTGTGGGGAAAGTATTTCCCTCCCCCAAAAGAGAATTGCAGCTGCCCCCGGCAGTTCTGTCTGTCTCGCCTTCTCCCCTGCACGCAAGATGGCCGCCTTCCTTGTTTTCTTGAGTTAGAGGGTCTCCCCGAGGGCCTCCCCAAAGCGTATCTTCTGGCCGGCATGGAGGCGGAAAGTGAAGTGAGCGGGGGCCTCGAAGAGGAGGACGATGGTGGAGCCCAGGTTGAACTCCCCCAGGGGCTCTCCCTTCTGCAGGGCCACACCCCCTGGGACTGAGTCATGCCCCCTCTCTGTTTGGCCAGGCCCCTCCCCTTCCTTCAGGCCAAAGTGCAGGTCCCGGAAGGAGCCCTGGCGGTCCCCGGGGCGGTTCGTCTCCAGCTCCTGCTCAAAGGGAGAGAGAGATGGGGGAGGGAGACATGAGGGGAGAGTAATTAAGAAGGAGTGGACCCCGCCTCCCACCCCCTCCCATGGTAGAGGCCCCTCTTACTTTCCTGCTCACCTGGTCAAAGTAGATGCGAATGGAGCCCACGTTCTGGGCCCCCACAGCCGTCAGGGAGAAAAAGCCGTGCTTCCAGCAGCCACACAGCAGCACCCGTTCGTTGTGGCAGAACAGGGAGCGCACCCACCGCACCACTCCAGGGCTCACCGACATCAACGAGCCTGCCGGGAGGAAGGTAGGAGTCAGGCCTGGTGGACATAGTGAAGCCTGCCAGGCCCTGCCCACTTTGCCTTGCAAGGCCTTTTCCCCAAAGCCCCGCCCCCAGGAGCAAGTCCTAGCAGTCAATGTGTCATGATCTCTTAGTCTCTCATACCATTCAACTAACATTCCTGAGGTAGAACACATACCCTTTTTCTAGTAGGGAGGAAACGATGCTGCAAGAACACATGAAACCGTCAAAAATAGTCAATTGCCCTCAGGTCAGAGGAGGTGGGCTCTGGTATGTGGCAAAGGCACCAGAGCCATTCAGTGATAGTTGATGCTATAGCTTAGACCAGGGGTGGGCAACTATTTTTTCCAAGGGGCCACACGAGAGCCAAAAAATATTATGGAGGGCCGCACCTAGAGGCAGAACTACATGCTAATCTACATAATTTATTTATTTATTCACTATATTTACTATATATTACACATCATTAATATTAACATATTAATATATCAAGAAATATTCATATATTATTAGTATTAATATCATAATTATTATAGTATATACAGTATATATAAGCATAATATATTGAAATTATAATATATAACATATTATTTATTATATTATTTTATTATTGTTATAAAATTATTATACAATAATAATAAAAACCACTAAAATAAAATAATGCTTCCTTATAGTCCCCTTCTCTGGAGATTTTTATGCAGAGGCCAGGCAGGGGAGGCAAGCCAGGGGCCCTTATGTGGGCCGGATAGAATCAGCCAAAGGGCCACATCCGGCCCCCGGGGCACAGTTTGCCCGCCCCTGGCTTAGACCCTATATATACATGGGCTTACTATGAGGTTCTTGTATTCCAAACAATAAAGATGCATAGTAACTTCAGCCACTGTGTTTGGGCGTATTTTTTGCAGTGAAGACTAAACCCAGGCCGGCAACAGGCTGGGGATAAAGCCCTCCCCACTCAATGGGCAGCTAAGAAGTGCAGGAGATGAGGCAAGAATTGGCACAAGTGAAGGAACTACTTAATTCGTTGTTCCTGAAAGAATACAGCAGCCCTGGGGGGCAGGCAGAGGTTGCTCCTTTTCCTCAGGGGGGGAGGGGGCCCGGCCCCCGCACAGAGGAGATGAAGCTCCGAGCTGGCTTTGATGGGGACCCAAACAAATTGCCCTATTTGATGAGTGGCTGCCTTTATGACCAAGTGGGATGGCTCTTTTGCAGACGAAATTGACAAGGTCTAACATGTGACTGACCAGCTGGAGGGGGCGGCAGCTGAGTGGCTCCTGTCACTGTATAACATTAGTGCCCTGGAGTTGAACAGCTTGGATGCCTTCATGCTGGCCTTGAGGTCACGCTTCAAGGACCCCCTCCGCAAAGACAGAGCCAGGGCAAAACCGATGAGCCTGAAGCAAGGCTCCCACTCCATTCAGGACTTTGCCTTGGAGTTCAGGAGACTGGCCTCACAGCTCCCAGAATGGCATGAAGCCTTCAAGATCCAAGTCTTCAAGAACGGCTTGAGACCAGACCTGTTGGAATGGGTGCTGACCACGGGCAGCCCAGACACCCTGATGGGATGGGTGGACGTGGCTGGTAAGGGAGAGATGGTGAAGGAAGAAATCAAAAGAGCCCACCAAGGAAGGCACAGGGAAAAAGAACATCTTCCCAGGAGCAGAGACAGGCTTGATCCAGGTGAAAAGGAACGGAGGTGGAAGCTGGGCCTTTGCCTACGCTGTGGTAGTGGAAGGCATCTGGCCAGTTCCTGCCCAGGAAGCGGGAGGAAACCTGCCGGGTGCAAACCAGAAGAAAGCCAGCAGAAGGGAACCTGAACCAGGGGAGGATGACCAAGGCAACAGCACTGGCAAATTTGTTAGAGATACCCTCGGCGAAATCGGCTAAACTGACATCTACTCGCCGGAGGGCGTTCTCCGTTATAGCTCCTACGCTGTGGAATGCCCTCCCGGCTGGAACGCGGGCTATAAAGGACCTGCTCCCGTTTAGACGCGCCTGCAAAACTTATTTGTTTAAGCAGGCCTTCGGTGAGTAGGTCCTGCCCATGTTCCGCTTTAGCCGCTGTCCTGGGGTGTCACGCTATCTAATTTCTGAACTGTACCTGGGGGTTTTGTATTTTGCTGTTTTAACTGTTTAATTGTCTAATTGTCAGGGAGTCGGCGGCATAGAAACCCGAATAATAAATAAATAAATAAATAATAAAATTGTATGGGCTAGTCCTCCCTTCTGGCCAATGGCCATGTGTTCTATCTCAGGGCTATTAGTTGGGTGGCATGAGCGAAAGATCAAGAGATCATGACACAATGGCAAGCCTTCTGGGCCCTGATTTTTTTGGACCTGAGGCCCCGCCTCTTTTGTCTTGCAAGGCTTCCCGAGGCCCTGCCCCCTCATCCCTCTTGGGCACCGCCCCCTGCTGCAGGGGATCTATGGTAAGAGGGTATGCAAATAAGGGGAAAAAGTGAGGCCTAGCAAAGCCTTCTAGGTTATTTTGCCATAGGCCCCACCCCCAGCTGCAGGGGACCTAGGGGAAAAGGGTATGCAAATAAGGGAGAAGGAACGAGGCCTAACAGTCAATAGAAAGCCTTCTAGACCTCTTTCCCTCAGAAGTGAGGCCTAGTAGTCATGGGGAAGCCTTCTGGACCCTGCCCGCTTTGTCTTGCAAGGCTTTTCCCCGAGGCCCCACCCCCTCATCCCTCTTGGGCCCCTCCCCCAGCTGCAGGGGACCTATGGGAAGAGGGTGTGCCAATGAGGGGGGAGAAGTCACCTGGGAAATGGCGCCGGAGGGCAACCTGCCAGTCAGTGGGGGAATGGAAGCCATGGTAGTCTCCAGGGGCCAAGTAGATGACACAGTGGAAGAGGTCACGGCCCTCCCCGGAGACCAGGCGCTGCTGGAAGGAGGCGGAGCCTGAGGCGGAGTCAGAGTTAGAGGAGGGTCCTGGGAAAAGGGAGGGGAGTACAAGTTAGTTTAATCAAGCATTACTCCAAAGACAGACAGGGAGACACCAACAAGAGAAGAAACTGCAGTCGAGTCGTTCAGAGCCGCTCTTCTCTCAAGGACTTTAACTCTCTTCCGAGGACTGTGCCAGTTAGACCCGGGAGGAGAAAGAAAGGGGTTGGGTTGGAGCCTGTTTCAGTTATTAAATCTTGCCGACTGTTTGTCTAAGTGGTCTATAGGTGAAGGAGACATAGGGAATTCTCACAAGATGTTCCCAATGCCCATATGTCCTGGTTTACTGCCCTATTGGCCTATTTCTGCAATAGGCCTATGTTTACAGAAAATGCTGATTGTTTGAGAAAACTGCTCCAGAGGAAGTTACTATTCAAGGATTAACACTACATCTGGACAAAACTGGCTAGCTGGTGGCTAGTTAGAACCCCCAAGTTTCCCATTCACTCTGGAGCCATGTTTGCAACAGACTCACAGATAAGACAGTCATGGTCAGAGAACAATTGACGAAAGCTGCGTTAGTTGTGCCATTGTTAGTATCCCACGGGTGCTATAATGTCAATCAAAATCGTAAACCACCCATGAGCAACTGTACAGCTAGCTTAGAACAATGAAATGATTTGTCTTTGGAAACCAATGAGAATGTGTATTCGATTTACTGCCAGAAATGATAAAATCCTGCAGCCCTATTGGGGGTTGCGACAGACCCTTTGATTGCATTTCTGTATGCTTGTTTGTCGTTATTGCTATGGGCTCACAATAAATAGGGGTTTTTTTGCATTTTGAAGATTCAACTTTCGTGGTGTCCTTCCTTGTCCTCCCCATTGGAAAAGGGGCTCCTTCTTTTTGGGAAATACTTTGGTTTCTTTGTCCCTGACCAGGTACCCAATCCTACAGTCAACCATTTTTGAGGGTAGATGACCAGGGCAGAACAGGGATTCTGTTCCTGTACCGTCCACCCCACTGCACTACAGTCTCCCTGCCTGAGCTAGCCAGAGTGGTCTTGAGCCTGGCGTTGGAGTCCCAACAGCTCATTGTGCTGGGGGATTTTAATATCCATGCTGAGACCACCCTCTCAGGAGCAGCTCAGACTTCATGGCCTCCATGGGCTTGTCCCAACTGGTATCTGGCCCTACCCACAGTGCTGGACACACACTAGACTTGGTTTTCTGTCAGGGATGGGAGGAAGGTCCATTGCCATGGACCGACTATCACTTGATCAGGTTTCTGCAGGGGTGGAGAACCTATTAAAATGGTCCACCCCAGGAGGCTTATGGATCCGGATGGATTCCTGACAGTTCTTGGGGTATTTCCCACCACCTCAGTAGGCAATGCTGTTGACGGCCTGGTCACCCTTTGGAATGGGGAGTTGGTTAGAGCAATATGCACGATTGCTCCGGAACATCCCCTCTCAAGTAGCTGAGCTAAACCATCTCCTTGGTTCAACGAGGAGCTGGCAGAGATTGAAGCAAATGAAGAGGAGACTAGAGTACGTGTGGTGTTCAAGGCCTAGCTAGTCAAACCAAACATGGCTATATGTCTACTTATGAACATACGCCACAGCAATAAAAGCTGCACAGAAATCTTTCTTTTTAAGCCAATATTGCATCTACAAGGAATAGTCGGGCAGAGCTGTTTCGAGTAGTAAGAGGATTGTTAAATCAGCCTGCTGTGAAGCATTTGCTCATTTCTTTGCCGACAAAGTCGCTTTGATCCGTTCAGACCTTGACACCATGTTAACGGCAATCTCTGAGGATGTAACACAAACACCTGCTTCTTCAGTTTTAATTTATTCGTTTTAAGTGATGCAGCCCAAAGGTGTGGACAAGATACTTGGAGAGATGAGAGCGACCACATGCATCCTAGACCCCTGCCCATCCTGCCTGGTAAAAGAAGCCAGAGGGGGTTTGGTAGAGTGGGTGAAGGTGGTGGTTAATGCCTCCCTTTGGGAAGACAAAATTCCAGCCAGCTTAAAACAAGCTGTAATAAAACCGCTGTTGAAAAAAACCATCACTGGACCCCACTCAATTCATCAAATTTTGTCCAGTTTCCAATTTCCCCTTTTTGGGCAAAGTCCTGGAATGTGTGGTGGCCTCGCAACTCCAGGTGTTCTTGGAATACACAGATTATCTAGATCCGGTACAGTCTGGTTTTAGGCCGGGACATGGAACTGAAACAGCCTTGGTCGCCTTAGTGGATGATCTACACCTGGGAGTGTGTCCCTGTTGGTTTTGCTGAACCTCTCAGCGGCCTTCGATACCGTTGACCATGGTATCCTTCTGGATTGTCTTGCAGGAATGGGCCTCAGGGCTACTGTTCTGCAGTGGCTCCATTCTTTCCTAGAGGGCTATGCCCAGAAGGTGTTGCTGGGGGACACCTACTCAGCCCCACATCCATTGTCCTGTGGGGTCCCACAGGGATCAGTACTATCTCCCATGTTGTTTCACATGTATGTGAAGTCGTTGGGTGAGATCATCCAGAGTTTTCGAGAAAGGCGGGGTAGAAATATCGTAAATATATGAATAAATAAGTGTCTTCTGTCTGTTCCCTGTGCAACCAGTTCACCTTCCAAGCAGTCAGAGAGCGTGGGGGCGAAACAATAGTAATAATGTCATGGTAAACGAATAATGTTGTATAATAATAATAGTAATAGTAATGTATAATAACAGTGCATAATAATAATAATGTATAATAGTCACAATAATGCATAATAATAAAATGGCATGATATTTTATGCTTTTTTATCGATGGCATTGAACTGTTGGCAACAATGTGATCCGCCCCGAGTCCCCTTTGGGGTTGAGAAGGTTGGTATACAAATACTGCAAATAAATTATAAATAAATACATCTAAGAGGCCCCTCCCTCTGTTACCATGCTGCCGTGGATCGGACCCTTCCTGCGGGGGTGGAAGGGCCCCCAGGAAGTGCTGCATAGTGTCATTATGGTAACATAATGTATAATAATAATAATGTATAATAATGTACAATAATAATATTAATAAAGATGGTGTCCACCCAAGAGTTTACCGTGGTGCTGAGGTGGCCCTGCCCCTTCCTGTGTGGGTGGGAGGGGTCCCAGGAAGTCCTCCAGCGAGTAGGTGATGCCCTTGACCTGCTCCACCTCGCAGTTCCGCACCCGGCCAAAGCTCAGGATCCTCCCGTCCGAAGGGCTAATCTGCATCATACATCATCATACAGTATTATTATTACTATCATTAGACTAATTAATATTATTATTATCCTTCTCCTGACTGTGCTCACCAGGGTGGTGGTGGCAGCGCTGGTGTGAGTGGGGTGACACTCAATGGGCCGTGCATGGGGCTTGAGTCGGCGGGAGAAGAGCTGGCTGAGGGAGGCGTAGTGGCGCAGGTCCTCGATGGCAGCCTCCTGCAGGTCCACACCGAAAGCCCAGGCGTACAGTCCTAGCAGTGGGCCGCGCAGCCACACAGGGAGCTCCACCCGGCTCAGACGCCCCCACGCACGTGACACCAGTCGTGTCGGCAGCGAGCGGTACAACCACACCTAGACAGAAGCGCACACACGCAAGCACTGTGGTCATTTGTCATAATAAAATAATAAAAATAATAGAAATAATATAAAACAGAATAATAAGAAAAATGCCAAAATCTAATAATATAAAACATAAATAATAATTAAAATAATACAGTATAATAATAAGAATAGAAATAATAGAAATAATATAAAATACAAATCAGGATAATATAAGAAAAATAATACCAAAATCTAAAAATAGAAAACATAATAATACTTTATATCTACTATTAATGGTAATACAATAGAAATAAAATTAAATAATATTAACAATCAATAATAATAATAATCTAGTATTATTATAATAACAATAGACATTATGAATGATACAATGAAATGAATGAAAACAAAAATCATCATCATCATCATGTGTTGCTTCCTAGACTATTATACCATATACTAATATAATGAAAATAAAATTTAATAATAATATGAAATAAATATTAATATAAATAATAATATTAATAAATACATCATCATCATGCGTTTATTCTTAGACTATTATACTATATATAGAAATTCTTTCCATCCCAGTGTTGGCCTTGTGCGCCCCAGCATCACTCTAGATATATAACAACAACACCATAATAATAATAATAATAATAATAATAATGCTCCTATTACCCTGGAGAGGAAGAGGAGGGCCAGGGGCCAAGGAGGGCCCCGCAGGCGTAGCAGGGACAGCCTGAACACGAATAAACAAACACACAAACAAACACACAGCAAAAAGGTCAGCGGAGGCTTCAAGGACTGGCAGGTCTTGGGGAGGGAATGGCTGGGGGACCTTTCTAGTATTATTACCATTATTTATTGTTGTTGTTATTATTATTATTACAGGGATAATAATAATAATAACCTATCTTCTATCTATCTAAACACATAATAAAAGTGAAAATGTGTATGTGCGTACTATACATATAATATATAATACGCATATGTATATGTGGTGGAGGTGTCCACTTACACAAACAGCCTCCCGCCACCACAAACAGCTATAGTTCCCACTGAGCAGGAGACACCCCTGGACCCCCCTCCACTGACATTGCAGGCTATAGTGAGCGCCATGAACATGTAGCCCAAATCGTCACTGTCCTCCACAAACACCATCCTGCCCCCAACCCAATTTCATTCTAGATGTTCTGTTTTTCCTCCAGAATGGACATCCCAGGGTTCTTTTCTCTCTCCATTGTGTGGAATTTGCATGGCCCCATCCACTCCCTTTCCCTTTTCCTACCCTTTCTTATGGTACACAGCAAACAAAGGAATTGATCAGCAACTGAAGAAGAGGTTTGGGGAGAATGCACTATGATTTACAGGAGTTGTAGTTCATCTACATCCAGAGAGCATCATGAACCCAAACAGCGATGGATCTGGACCAAACTTGGCACGGATAATGGGACCTACAGAACCGTCGCTGACCCCCACTAACAATGGACCAAGACCAAGTTTGGCGCAGAGAAGCTCCATGACCAACTGAACATATTGCAGGGGTTAGTGGAAATGGACCTTGATTTTGGGAGTTGTAGTTCACCTGCATCCAGAAAGCACTGGACCCATCCGACATCAGATCTGGACCAAACATGGCTAACTGTGCATGGTTTGGGGGTGACTGACCTCGGATCTGGAAGCTGTAGTTCACTCACTGTCAATTCTTCCTAAATTCCTCCAGCATGGTAGAGTTCAAAATGCTCTTTGATTGTAGGTGAACTATAAATCCCAGCAATGGCAATTCCCAAATATCAAGGTCTATTTTCCCCAGACTCCACCAGTGTTCACATTTAGGCATATTGAGTATTCCTGCCAAGTTTAGTCCATCAGATCCATCACTGTGTGAGTCCACAGTGCTCTCTGGATGTAGGCGAACTACAACTCCAAAACTCAAGGTCAATGCCCGCCAAACCCTTCCACGATTTTCTCTTGGTCACGGGAGTCCTGTGTGGCAAGTTTGGGTCAATTCCATCATTGGTGGAGCTCGGAATGCTCTTTGATTGTAGGTGAACTATAAATCCCAGCAATGGCAATTCCCAAATATCAAGGACTATTTTCCCCAGACTCCATCAGTGTTCACATTTGGGCATATTGAGTATTCCAGCCAAGCTTAGTCCATCAGATCCATCACTGTGTGAGTCCACAGTGCTCTCTGGATGTAGGCGAACTACAACTCCAAAACCCAAGGTCAATGCCCGCCAAACTCTTCCAGGATTTTCTCTTGGTCACAGGAGTTCTGTGTGGCAAGTTTGGGTCAATTCCATCGTTGGTGGAGCTCGGAATGCTCTTTGATTGTAGGTGAACTATAAATACCAGCAACTACAACTCCCAAATGACAAAATCAATACCCTTCCACAATCAAATTTGGGTGTATGGGGTATGGGTCCAGTGAATGAAAATGCATCCTGCACATCAGATATTGACATGACGATTCGTAACAGTAGCAAAATGACAGTTCCGAAGTAGCAACGAAAATAATGTTATGGTTGGGGGTCACCGGAAAGTGAGGAACTATATTAAGGGGTCTCGGCATTAGGAAGGTTGAGAAACATGGGAATAGGGGTTATCCTCCCCAACCATAACATTATTTTCATTGCTACTTTGGAACTGTATTAAGGGGTTGAGGACCACTGTCCTAGAGAGAGGGATGAGCAGAGCTCCCTCCCCTCGGCCCCGCCCCCTCATTAGCATAAGGCCGGGCGACGCCCCTCCCCCTCTGCTATAGGGAGACTAGAGTGGCAGGTGTCAAAGGGGGGCCCAAAGGGGCAAAAGGCACAGCAGCATTGCTCACCAGGTTCCCGCAGGAGGAGGAGGAGGAGGAAGAGGAGGGCAACAGCGGCACATGACGCATCCAAGGGGAAAGTCTTGAGAGAGAGAGACAGAGAGAGACAGAGAGCACGGGTGACATCACTCCGCCTCCCTCCTTCCCTCCCTCATGGGGGTCACGCGGTGGTGATGTCACTCACTCACTCACTCCATTCATTCATTCATAAGAAGGACTGCTTGGAGCTTTCCTTCATGAGAAGGCCAATCCAAATAATAATAATAATAATAATAAGCAGAATAGGTACTCCGTTGGGTGAATCATCATCATCATATTATGTAATAATAATAATAAAAAATATTAATAATAATGGAAAGCCTTCCACTGGGTAAATTTATTATTATTATTATCATCATCATCATTATAAAATATATTATGTAAAATATTATAATATTAATAATGTAACGAAACATTATTCTTTATTATTATTAATACTGTATTATTATATTCATAGTTATTAAATGATTATATATTATTATGTGACTTATGACTAGTACGTTATCGTTAAAGTGTAAATTAATTATAAATATATTATATTATTACTCTAATTATAATAATATATATTTGTAGGCCTCCGTTGGGTGAATCATCATCATATTATGTAAAAATAATAAGGATAAAGAATATTAATAATAATAGAAAGCCTTCCATTGGGTAAATATATTATTATTATCATCATCATCATTATTTTAAAATAAAATAACCTGACAGGATCTAAAGATACTATAATAAATATATTATATATTATATATAATACAATAATAACAGACCCCGACAGAATATAAATATAATATAAGTATTATTATTATAATTATTATATATAATAGAACCTGATAGGATGTAAATGTAATGTAATATAATAATAATGATATATATAATAGTAATAATAGAATGTGATAGAATATAAATGTAATATATATTTATTAAATTATACATTCATTATAAATATATTAAACTATTATTACATTACACACTATTATACATATTATATTATTATATATTATACTATATTACACTATTATAATATTATATATTATATATATTATTATATTATACATTATATTATATATATTATGATATTTGTAAAATATGCAAACAATAATGTGTTTATACTTAATTTATAATTTAATAAATATTAATGATTGTTTAATATATATTACTACTACTGCTACTACATTTATCATCGCCATACCACGGAAGTCCATATAATCCAATAGAAAAATTGGGTTACACTATTATAATATTATATATTATATATATTATTATATTATACATTATGATATTATATATTATGATATTTGTAAAATATGCAAACAATAATGTGTTTATACTTAATTTATAATTTAATAAATATTAATGATTGTTTAATATATATTACTACTACTACTACATTTATCATCGCCATACCGCGGAAGTCCATATAATCCAATAGAAAAATTGGGTTAAAGGCCACCTAGCCTGACCCCATTCTATCCCAAGACAAACAAGGCATGAATGAATGTTTGCAAAGGAAGGCCATTCATGGGATACTTTGCACCAAGAGGAGAGACAGAGGTCAACATCAGCCTATTAAATATATATTATTTTATTTATTATATTATTATTTCTATTGTTATTGAGCTGAACACTCTAGTTAACTATAATTACTTGTTGCAATTATTTTACTGACACAAAAACACTTGTTGCAATTATTATTGTTGTTATTATTATTATTAAGAGCTTTCCTTGAAGGGATTCATTGAGTCTCTTTCAATAATAATAATATTATTATATAATATAAGTAATTTATGCAATATAATAATATAATATACATAATATATAAAATTATAAAATATAATAATATAAACTACATATATTATATAATTATTATATTGCATATATTACATGTAATAAAATTATAATATCAGTAATATATGCAATATAATAAAAATCTAACATGTAATATATGTAATATAATATTTTTTTCGTATCAGGAGTGACAAGGTCAGAGGTTCAAATCCGGGGAGAGCGCGGATGAGCTCCCTCTGTCAGCTCCAGATTCGCATGCGGGGACATGAGAGAAGCCTCCCAAAAGGATGCTAAAATATCAAACATCCGGTCATCCACTGGGCAACGTCCTTGCAGACGGCCAATTCTTTCACACCAGAAGCGAATATAATAGTAATATAAGAATATTATATTATATGTAATAAATGCAATATAACATATTATAAGTAATATATGCAATATAATATTATTACATTATATGTAATACATGCAATATAATAATAATATGTAATATATGCAAAATAATATATAATATGTACTATATACAAAATAATAATAATAGAGCCTGCTCCTCTTGCTGCAAAGGTACCTTGGGGAGGCTGCTGCAGTGTCCAAAGGGAGAGAGGGAAGCTGTCCTTTTATAAGGCAGACCCAGATTTAAAGGGCCGGTGCCTCTTTCTGCCATTGGTCGGGAGCCCCATTGAGGACTAGGCAAGAATACTCTATTTTTATATTCTATTTTTAGTCTCATTCTCCTCAATGAACTCAGCAGCCTGCACCTCAAGAAGGAGAGGCTATGGGTAATGTTATTATTGATGATGATGATGATAATAATAATAATAATAAACAAACACATAATATAATAAATATACAAATAATAAAATATAACAACAATATGGTGATGATAATAATAAACATAGTAACTATAATAGTAGTAATAACTATAATAAATATATTAATATCATAATATAATATGATGGAGATAATAATAAATATACTAATAATATAATATATCAAAAAGAAAATATACTAATATGATAATAAATATAGCTATAATAAAAATAATATAGTAATAGTAATAATAACTATAATAAATATACCAATAATATAATAAATATAGTAATAATATATAATATATGATGATAAATATAATAACTATAATATATAATATAAAATATATATAATACTATAGTAATAATTATAATTAAATATAATGATAGTAATATAACTATACTAATATAATAATGATAAAATATAATGACAATATTAAATATAATAATGATAATAAAATATTATAATGAAATATCATAAAATAATGCAATTATACTAAATAATAATAAATATAATAAATATAACAATAACTAGAACAATAAAATATAATAATAAAATAAACAGGATGATGACAATAAATATAACAATAATAAAAATAGTAGTGATAATAACTATAATAATAAAATATAATTATGATAATAAATATAGTAACTATAATAATATAATGTTATAGTTTTCCAATAGATGTCACCCTTCAAACTCCCATAATTCCCTGTTTTTCATTATTTTTCTTTGGGCGGGGAGGGGTCACAAGGGGGGTTCTGTCAACCCCTTTGACCCCAAACCGAATGACCCTATTACCTTTGGCCCTCCATTCCTAGCCATAGAAGCTCATAGAGTTCCCCTTGGCTGGAGAGAGAGGGGGACATTTAAAGGGACTGCAAGTCGACACGATAAATTTAAAGGGACGGCACCGCAAGTAATATCATGAGCAATATAATAATAATATATAATATAATAATATTGTAAGAAATATAGTAATATAATAAGGAAAATAAGAGTAATGTTATATTAAATATTATATATGTTTTTGTATTATATTATTATATTATATATTGTTATTTTACTTACTATGATATATATTAGTATAATATTATATAGTGTGTTATGCTAATGTATGATATATAAGTAAAATAATATAATATGATACAGTATTCTATAGAATAAGAAACAATATAATCAGTAGTATCATTTTATTATATATTCATAATGTTACATATATTAATGAAAATATAATAAAAGAATGTATATAATATAATATAATAAAAAGTACTACTAATAATAAGCATCCCTTTCATGACTATGACAACTCAATGTGTATACAAATATAAATATATATCTATCTCATCCTGTAACCAAAGCTGACTTGATGGTAAACAACAACACCAATAAGAAACCCAAAACATGATGAACAGATAACAACAAGGCCTTTTAGAGGAAATTTCTCAATGAGAAGAAGCCGAAACGGAGGGAAATCTACCCATTGATAAGATGGGCTCAAAGGTGTCCGTCTGGGTTAAACCAACAAAAAGGGAGAGATAATCATCATCAAATACGGCCTTTGGACTCCTCTGGAAAAGGAACCATTACTATATTATATGATATTATAATATAAAACATTGGGAAATTAATAGTAATAATATTGAGAAAAATATTTTAAAAAAACATCGAGGAAAACATAGTATCAAGAAATAAATAAGAAAAATAGTACACCTAAATAAGGTAAAAGAATACTGAGTTAAAAATTAAAAAATTATGAAACAATAATTGGCATAATATTACTCATCAGCAGAATGTTTACCTCCCACTGATGGGCAATTCTGGGCGGGACTTCGATGCCTTGTTCCTCCAGCTGCTTCTCCTTGTGCTGCTGGTATCCTCGGTAAGCGGCGTATCCACTTCCTGTCGCAAACAGGAAGTACAACGGGCGCCACCGTAGCCCCGCCCTCGAGGCCAGCGAGTGCCACTTCCGTTCACCTGACATTCAAGAATAATAACAACAATAATAATCATCATCATAATATTATAATATTAATTACATATAACATTTCCAATCTCATAGCCTAACATGTTTCCCTATGATAACATATTATTATTAATATTATTACTAAGAATATTGCTATTATTATTCATACTATTTCCATTATAAAATCATAATATATGAATAAACTATTATATATATATACATATATAGAAATAATAAAATTATACAATATATATAGTGTGTATACGTGTGTGTATACACACACATATTATAATATGTAACAATATAAATGCACTTCCTTTCGGGATTTTATGTTATTGTATTGATTTTTCTCTCCTATATATATATATATATATATATATATATACACACACACACACACACACACACACACACATAATCCTTACCAACAAATCTGAGCAATGGGGGTCTCGTTAGCATCTTAACGGGTTCGTTTCTGGCTCTTGCGACACAATGGCTGAAGAAGAGTCTGGAAAGATATGGAAATATATATTATTATGTTATGTGAAAGAAAAAAGAGAAGACAAACATCATACTGGACTATTATTATTATTATTATTATTATAAAGGAGAACAAGACAAAGACAATATTTTACTAACACTACTAATAATAATAATAATGTTTTACGAAAGCATGTTGTGTGGAAGGATTATAATAATAATTTATTTATTATTTAATATAGTGAATATTTTAATTACATGTGCAATAGATTGTATTATATTGTATTATACTGCACTATATTAAATATTGTATTATATTATTTTATATTATATTGTATTATAATAAATACAATAAATATATACATATTTATTATGTGTGTGTACATATATCTTGGGGTTTTGGTGGACAGCTCAATGAAGATGTCAACCCAGTGCGCAGCAGCAGCGAAAAAAGCAAATTCTATGCTTGGCATGATCAGGAAGGGAATCGAAAATAGGTCGGCAAATGTTGTATTGCCTCTCTACAAATCTATGGTAAGGCCACATTTGGAGTACTGTGTACAATTCTGGTCTCCGCACCTTAAGAAGGATGTAACGGAACTGGAAAAGGTACAAAGAAGGTACAGAAAAGGGCAACAAGAATGATCCAAGGGATGGAGCAGCTCCCTTATGAAACCAGGTTGCAACGCCTTGGTCTTTTCAGCCTTGAAAGACGGCGTTTAAGAGGTGACTTGATCGAAGTGTATAAAATCATGCATGGGATAGAAAAGGTGAATAAAGAAAAAATATTTTCTCTGTCACCCAACACTAGGACTAGGGGGCACTTCCTAAAGCTCCAAGGTAGGAAAGTTAGGAGTAATAAAGGGAAATATTTCTTCACCCAGAGGGTCATTGAGTTATGGCAGTGTTTCCCAACCTTTTTTGAGCCGCGGCACACTTTTAACATTAAAAAAATCTGGGGGCACACCACCAACCAAAATGACACTCTAACACAGTAAAGAACGGCTGGGGGATGGTGGCCTTCCTTTGAGCAGCTTATGGGAGTGCTGAAGCCGGGGGAGGGGGAGGAGCCAGGCCGCACCATGCCCCGCCCCCTCCCTCCCAGCTTCAGTTCTACCACAGCTTCGCCAGCCTTGAGGGGGCAGTGCCAAGCCAGCATTGTGCTGGCTCTGCCACCGCTGGCTTGGCACTGCCCCCTCAAGGCTGGCAAAGCTGTGGGAGCACTAAAGCCGGGGTAGGGGGAGGAGCCAGGCCGCACCAGGCCCTCCCCCCCCCCCCGGCTTCAGCTCTGCCACAGAGGAGGAGCATGAGCGGTGGACGGGCTTCAGTGGGTGGGGCTCCTCAACACGGCTTCAGCGAGCGAGGGGCAAGAGTCGTGGCAGGAGTCACGGCGGATTGGAGGCTGGCTGGGGAAACGGCTGAAGGAGGCGGTGCCCCGGCCCCTTCTTTTTCTTTGCTGCCGCCCGGCCCTTCCTCCGCCCCCCCAAGCAACAGTTCGGCAGGAGGAGGGGGGAAGGAAGGGGGGCAGAGAGCTTTTCTCGCGGCACACCTGATGATCGCTCACGGCACACTAGTGTGCCACGGCACACTGGTTGAGAAACACTGGGTTATGGAACTCACTTCCAGAGGAGGTTGTGACAGCTGTCAGCCTGAACAGCTTCAAGGCAGGATTAGACAGATTCATGGATACCAAGGGAATCAGTAGCTACTGAAATGGACATCCAAGTGCCACCTCTGTGTTGATGGAGGCAGGCAGGATTTCCCCGGGTACTGGTTGTGGGGGGTCGGGAGCAGGTGAGGGTTCTGCCCTCCTTTCTGCTAGAGATCCCTGTGTACAACTAGTGGGCCACTGTGTGACACAGAATGCTGGACTAGATGGGCTGAGGCCCGATTCAGCATGGCTCTTCTTATGTTCTTATGTTCTTATATATACACACATAATAAAAGTCAAAATGTATATGTGTGTAGGAGGACATGTCCACTAACACAGACAGCCACCTGCCTCCACAAACAGGTATAGTTCCCACTGAGCAGGAGACACCCATGGCCCTCCCTCCACTGGCATTGCAGGCTATAGTGAGCGCCATGACCATGTAGCCCAAATCCTGCCAGTGTCCTCCACAAACACCATCCTGCCCCCATCCAAGTCAGGGTTTTTATGCGAGGACAATTTAATCCTAGATGTTCTGCTTTCCCTCCAGAATGGACATCCCAGGGTTCCTTTCTCTCTCCATTGGTGTGGAATTTGCATGCCACACCCACTGCCTCTTTCCCTTAACCCGCCCCTACCCTTTCCTATGGCACACAGCAAACAGGAATTGATCAGAAACTGAACAAGAGGTTTGGGGAGAATTCACCATGATTTACGGGAGTTTATTTATTTATTTAAGATATTTATAGCTCGCCTTTCTCAGCCTTACAGCGACTCAAGGCGGGTTACAGATTGGCACAATTCAATGCCAGGCATTCATAAAAGTGCCATTAAAAGCAATCAACATTACAATATAAAACATATATAAAAATCGTTAAAGCATATAATCATCGGTGTCATCCTGTTAAAAACGTTATCCAGTAACATCGTCTGGCCGCTCCATGTTCATCATTCATAGTTCCGTGTTACCTATTCCGCAGCATTCTCAAAAGCTTGCTCAAAGAGCCAGGTCTTTACTTCTTCTTTTTTTTGAAAGCCAGGAGGGAGGGGACCTATCTAATACCCCTGGGGAGGGAGTTCCATAACCGAGGGGGCCACCACTGAGAAGGCCCTGTCCTTCGTCTATGCAAATCGCACTTGCGAGGTAGGTGGGATCGAGAGCCGGGCCTCCCCAGACGATCTTAAGCTCCTACATTCGGACAGGTAAGCTGGGCTGGAATCATTTAGGGCTTTATAGGCTAAAGCCAGCACTTTGAATTATGCTCGGTAGCAAATTGGCAGCCAGTGGAGCTGACGCAACAGAGGAGTAGTGTGTTCCCTGAGCGCCGCTCCTGTTAGTATTCTGGCTGCTGCCCGTTGGACTAGTTGAAGTTTCCGAACAGTCTTCAAAGGCAACCCCACGTAGAGAGCATTGCAGTGATCTATTCGGGATGTAACAAGAGTGTGGACCACTCCGGCCAAGTCAGACTTCCCAAGGTACGGGAAGTTGTACTTGACCTATTATTTATTTATTTAAAACTTTTCTATCCCAGTCTTCTCACCTCCGTAGAGGGACTACGACGGGCTTAAAGCAAGGATTCAATGCTACTCATACATATTAAAACATCCTACAACAATACAAGATTAAAACGCATATAGGTAAAATACATATAAGCCAAATCGCCAAAATAAAATCATGTTCAACTAAGTCTGCATATGTGGTCGCTCACTTTGGTCCGTAACCACTCAGACATTATTCCGAGAATGCTTCGTTCCAAAGCCAGGATTTCACTAGCCTCCTGAAGGACAGGAGGGAGGAGGCAGATCTATTCTCGCTCGGGAGGAAGTTCCATAGCCGAGGGGCCACCACGGAGAAGGCCCTGCCTCTCGTTCCCACTAGCCGCGCTTGCGAAGGTGGTGGGACCGAGAGCAGGGCCTCTCCGGATGATCTTAGTGTCCTTGATGGTTCATAGGGGAGGACATGTTCAGATAGGTAAACTGGGCCAGAACCTACATCCAGAGAGCACCGTGAACCCAAACAACAATGGATCTGGACCCTTATTGCACCGTAGGTGTACAAAGTATGTAGGTCAATGAGATTAGCACCGCTTAAAATACATGTTGGCTAAAAACAAAAGTAAAAGACTACAATAAGTACCAGCGTGGTTCAGCCTGTGTCTCAAATTGGGAATGGTCTAATTCTGGCTGCCACAGAAAGAAACTTGGCCACTGCCAAGGTCACGTGGGGAAGGTCATCACCAAGCATACAATTCACATACAATTTCACGGGACTTGCTGGTAAGTCACTAAGTCGGGGGTTGATTATGTGTGCTCAGGCCTGTTCATAGGAACTGCACGAGAGTGGAATGTGGTAGGTGCATTCTACTTCCTTTATTTGTTACATGGGCAGAATATTTCATTACATGGGATACCCGCAAATCTCCCACGCAGCAATTCAGACGGGAGCGGATTGCACCCTTGCCTTGGAAAACAGGCAACAGTATTTGGCAACAGTCAGATTCTTTGGATAGTTCGCTGCATGGAAAGGCCCAACATAATGTATGGACAGGGCACTAGGGGAGCAAGATACATAAGAACAAGAGCGCAGCTAAGAAAAGGCAATGTCCCACAGTCTCTGATTGATTTAGAGCAGGGGTCAGGAACCTTTTTGACTCAGAGAGCCATGAAAGCCAAATATTTGAAAATTTATTTCAGTGAGAGCCATATAATATATAATATATATTTTAAGACTGAATTCAACTAAATGTGAGTATATACATACATACTATGAGAAAAGGATTCCCCCGGCAGAATGACGGGACACTTCAGACCTAGGTCTGCAAAAGGCATGCTCAGGACTCTGGGAAGGAAGAGAAGACGGAAGGAAGGGGGAAAGAAAGAGGAAATAAAGGAGGGAGGGGAGAGGAAGAAAGAAAAGAAGAACAAGCTATGGAAAAGGAAGAAAAGAAAAGCAGGAGAGAGACAAGGAGGGGAAAAGAAAGAAGGAAATGGGAAGGGAGGAAAGGAAAAGGTGGGGAAAAGAAAGGGGAGTGAGGAAAAAGTAAAATAATGAAGGGAAAAGAAGAAAAGAAAGAAGGGGAGAGAGAGGGAAGTCAAAAGAAAGGAAGGAGAAGGAAAGGAAGACTTGGGGGAAAGAATAGAAGAGGAAGGAAGAAAAGAAAAGGGAGGGAAGAGGGAGACTGGAGGAAAGAAGGAATGGGAGAGAGGGAGGGAAAAGGAAGGTGAGAAGGAGAAGTAAAGAGTGAAGGGGAGAAAAGAAGGAAGGAAGAGGGAGAATGGAGGAAAGAAGGGGAGAGAGGGAGGGAAAAGGAAGGAGAGAAGGAGAAGTAAAGAGTGAAGGGGAGAAAAGAAGGAAGGAAGAGGGAGAATGGAGGAAAGAAGGGGAGAGAGGGAGGGAAAAGGAAGGAGAGAAGGAAAAGTCAAGAGTGAAGGGGAGAAAAGAAGGAAGGAAGAGGGAGAATGGAGGAAAGAAGGAAGGGGAGAGAGGGAGGGAAAAGGAAGGAGAGAAGGAAAAGTCAAGAGTGAAGGGGGGAGAAAAGGAAGGAAGGAAGAGGGAGAATGGAGGAAAGAAGGAAGGGGAGAGAGGGAGGGAAAAGGAAGGAGAGAAGGAAAGAATGGAAGAGGAAGGAAGGAGGAGGAAGGGAGGGAGGAAAGAAGGTAAGGAGAGAGGGAGGAAAAAGAATGAAAAAAAGAGAGAGGCAGTCGTACACTCCTCCCCACTGCATGCTGGGAAACCGAGACCCAGGCTGCTCTGGAAAGCCAGATGCAATCATGAAAAGAGCCGTATCTGGCTCGCAAGCCATAGGTTCCCTACCCGATTTAGAGGAACGTGTTCTCCCCTAGAAAACATCAAGGACGCTAAGATCTTCCGGAGAGGCCCTGTTCTCAGTCCCTCTACCTTCGTAAGCACGTTTGGTGGGAACAGGAGACAGGGCCTTCTCTGTGGTGGACCCTCGGCTATGGAACTCCCTCCCGAACGAGATCAGATCTGCCCCCTCCCTCCTGTCCTTTAGGACAGTGTTTCTCAACCAGTGTGCCGTGGCACACTAGTGTGCCGTGAGTGATCATCAGGTGTGCCGCGAGAGAAAAGCTCTCTGCCCCCCCCTTCTCCCCTCCTCCTGCCGAACTCCTGCTGCTTGGGGGAGGAGGAGGAAGGGCCGGGCGGCAGCGAAGAAAAAGAAGAAGGGGCCGGGGCGCCGCCTCCTTCGGCCATTTCCCCAGCCAGTCTCCAATCCGCCATGACTCCCACCATGACTCTTGCCCCTCGCTCGCTGAAGCTGCGCAGAGGAGCCCTGCCCACTGAAGCCCATCCACCGCTCATGCTCCTCCTCTGTGGGAGAGCTGAAGCTGGGGAGGGGCTCACACAGCTTTGCCAGCCTTGAGGGGCAGTGCCAAGCCAGTGGTGGCAGAGCCAGCACAATGCTGGCTTGGTACTGCCCCCTCAAGGCTGGCGAAGCTGTGGGAGAACTGAAGCCAGGGGGGAGGGGCGGGGCATGGCACGGCCTGGCTCCTTCCCCTCCCCCAGCTTGGGCACTCCCAGCAACTGCGCCCAGCAGCCCACCTTCCCCCAGCCGTTCTTTACTGTGTTAGAGTGTCATTTTGTGTCATTTTGGTTGGTGGTGTGCCCCTGGATTTTTTTAATGTTAAAAGTGTGCCGCGGCTCAAAAAAGGTTGGGAAACACTGCTTTAGGAGGCTAGTGAAATCCTGGCTTTGGCAGGAAACATTCCCAGAATAAGGACCGAGACTGTTGTTAGATGAAAGCTAATGACCACATATATGGACTGAGTTGAATTCGATTTTATCTGGCGATTTGGCTTTAATGTATTTTATCTGTATGTATTTTAACTTTATTATTTATTTATTTATTTATTATTGATTTTTTTTGCGCCGCCGACACCCAGGGGCTCGCGGCGGCTTACATACTACTGGCTCAGCGCCAGGAAACAGTACAAGGCATAGAGTACAATTAATAGAACTAAAACAGTAATACAATTAAAACAATTAAAACAGATTAAAAATGGCAGATTAAAACAACAGCTTAACATAGCAGCGATATATGGGCCTACTCCCCAAAGGCCTGCCTAAACAGATGGGTTTTGCATTGTGTATGTTTTAATTTGTATCAATTGCATTGAATTTTTGCTGTAAGGCCAGTCTGAGTCCCTCTTCGGAGGTGAGAAGGTCGGGATGTAAAGGTTTTAAATAAATAAAGGAGGAGAAGGGACATGGGAAACCCACTGACCCTTCGCTCTCATTGAACTCAGGCTTAAAATGATCTTTAATTGAGGGATATTAATAGGCCTAAAGGTTGCTAGGGGCGCCAGGGAAACCTGAGAAAGGCCTTGCAATAGATATATATGTGTGTGTGTGTGTGTGTGTGTCTGTGTGATATATTACATATAAATAATACATATTATACTGTATATTATATATTATGTATATATAATATATAATTTATATTATATTATATTGCATTATATATGTAACTTAAAATATAATAATGTTCTATAGAATAGTAATGGTCTATATAATAACAAAAAGAAGAAAATGACGACGACTGTCCTTGTGTGCCTGTGAAGGCATAATATAATCCATACAATAATAATGTTCTCTATAATAATAAGAACGTTCTATATAATAATGGCCTATATAATAACCTCGGGGATGAAGAAGAGCGGGGTTGAAATGTTGGAAATAAATAATTAGTTAATTAATAATAATGTCTTATATAATAATAATGTCCTATATAATAATGTCCACTTTGAGTTGCCTTTGGGCTGAGAAAGGTGATATATAAATACAGTAAATAAATAAATAAATGAACAATAATCTTATTAATATTAATAATAATGTCCTATAGAATAATAATGTTCTATATAATATCAAGAACAATCGTAATGATATTCTCTATAATAATTATGTCTTATATAATAATAGTGTAGATAATAATAATGTTCATAATATTAAGAAGAAGAATGTTCTCATTAATAGTAACAACAATGTCCTATATAACAGTAATAACAAAGTTTTATAGCATAATAATGACGATAATAATAATGGTCTATATAATAATAATAATGTTCATAATATTAAGAATGTTCTCATTAATAGTAACAACAATGTCCTATATAACAGTAATAAAAAAGTTTTATAGAATAATAATG
Source organism: Anolis apletophallus (assembly GCA_030556195.1). Classification (NCBI taxonomy): domain Eukaryota; kingdom Metazoa; phylum Chordata; class Lepidosauria; order Squamata; family Anolidae; genus Anolis; species Anolis apletophallus. The sequence continues at coordinate 68,887,310 of JARBWK010000011.1, forward strand.
ACGATAATAATAATGGTCTATACAATAATAATTAAGTTTTATAGAATAATTATAACATTCTACATAATAACAACATTCAGCATAATAGCAATAAGGTATTGTCGAAAGCTTTCATGGCCGGAATCAATGGGTTGTTGTGTGTTTTTCGGGCCGTATGGCCATGTTTGACAAGCATTCTTTCCTGACGTTTCGCCTGCATCTACGGCAGGCATCCTCAGAGGTTGGGAGGTATGTTGGAAACTTAGGAAAATTAGGTTTATAGATCTATAGAATAATGTCCAGGGTGGGAGAAAGACCTCTCATCGCTTTGAGGGAGGTGTGACTGTTAATTAATCGAGAGACCAACGGAATATGATGACGATGCAACGGAAACCGATTTTCAGAATGAGATGCTGAGATTTGTATTTTATAGTTTGAACTGTTAATTCGTATAGTTATCATATTTATGATGTATTTTGCCTGTGGGCACTTGCTGCCCTTTGTCGCCTTCGGGCTGAGAGGGGCGGTATAGAAGCATAGTCAATAAATAATATAAATAAATAAATAAATAAAATACTGTTTCAATCGTCCACCTTGATTAGCATTCAATTGCCTAGCAGTTTCAAGGTCTGGCTTCTTACTGAGTTACAGAAAGGAGGAAACCATGAAGATGAATAAAATCTTTTTTTAAAAAAAAAACCTTTAAAATCATCATAACAGTAAATAAAGAACAATACTTTTTCTTTTTTTTTAAAAAAAGGGGGAGTTCCAGACAAGAAACAATCAGGGTCAAGAAAGGTGGAAGTCTGGAAGCCAGACTTTGAAACTGTTAGGCCATTCAAAGCTAGTCAAGGTGGCCAACTGCAACATTCCCACTTGCCTGCAACAGACAGACCCTGGATATTATTCTCTATAGATATATAAACCCAATGTTCCTAGTTTCCAACGGACCTCACAGCCTCTGAAGATGCCTGCCATAAATGCAGGCGAAACGCCAGGCGAGAGTGCTGCTGGAGCATGGCAAACTCACAACACAGCAATAGCAATGCTCTCTATGGGACGAAGGCTCCTCCTGCGAATGGAGAGCGGCTCCCTTCCCCGCCGCCGCCCGTGCTGGGCGCTTGCTTCTCCTGCCCGCTGCCCGCTGCCTCCTTGCCCGCTGCCCTCCGCCCTGGCCCTGCCCCTGGGTCCCGGGTACCTGTCTGGCCGGCCTCCCTTCCTCCAAGGCAAGAGGCCGCCCGGCGGGACCGCCTTCTTGCTCGGCTGCAGCGCAGCGCGAAGCGACCCCGTCAGGGCCGAAGCCGCCATTTTGGATCCGAGGCCTAGTCACCCCCCACGGAGCCTGCCTGCCTCTCTCCGGAGCAGAACCGGGAGAAGAAGAGCGGGGAACAGGTGGCGGGACAGGGAGGGGAAGCCAGGCCAAGGAGAGGGGCGGGGCACGGGCCCGGAGAGGGAGGGAGGGAGGGAGGGGAGGAGGGAGGCCCAGCCGAAGCCCCGGGCTCCCGTAGCCTCACGCCCTGCCCTGCCCGGCCTCGCCCGGCGCCGCCTCACGCCCGCGCCTCCAACAAGACCGGAGGCTCCGAAGAAAGGAAGCATTGAAGAGAAAGAAGGGAGAGAGAGAGAGAGAGAGAGAGAGAGGAGGGAAGGCAAGGCAAGCGTGTCCCCCAAAACACACTCATCATCATCATTATTATTACTATTACTAATAATATGATATAGACCAGTATTATTATATAGATTATTATTTGGACTGACACAAAAACACAGCAAACGAGTTCTATATGCTGGATTTCATATCACAAACTCACAAGTCGAACACTTCCCAAGGATGCGCTATTACTATTTAGACCAGGATTATTATTACTATTATTATTACTTTATTATTATTATATAAATCAGGGTTTTTTATTATTATTAGAAGGACAGAAGGAAGGAAAGAGTTTCCCCAAAACACACCGGTTATTATCATCATTCTAATTGTTATTATTTAGATCAGGATTATTATTATTAATTAGACTATTATTATTATATAAATCAAGGTTATTATTTTTAGAAGGAAAGAAAGGGTTTCCCCAAAACACACCGGTTATTATCATCATTCTCATTATTATTTAGATCAGGATTATTATTATTAATATTATTAATTAGACTATTATTATTATATAAATCAAGGTTATTATTATTAGAAGGAAGGAAAGGGTTTCCCCAAAACACAACAATTATTATCATCATTCTAATTATTATTATTTAGATCAGGATTATTATTAATATTATTAATTAATTAGACTATTATTATATAAATCAAGGTTATTATTAGAAGGAAGGAAAGGGTTTCCCCAAGACACACCGGTTATTATCATCATTCTAATTATTATTATTTAGATCAGGATTATTAATATTATTAATTAGACTATTATTATATAAATCAAGGTTATTATTATTAGAAGGAAGGAAAGGGTTTCCCCAAAACACACCGGTTATTATCATTCTTATTATTATTATTATTTAGATCAGGATTATTATTATTAATATTATTAATTAGACTTATTATTATATACATCAAGGTTATTATTAGAAGGAAGGAAAGGGTTTCCCCAAAACACACTGATTATTATCATTCTCTTTATTATTTAGATCAGGATTATTATTATTAATATTATTACTTAGACTATAATTGTTATATAAATCAAGGTTATTATTATTAGAAGGAAGGAAAGGGTTTCCCCAAAACTCACTGATCATTATCATCATTCTCATTATTATTTAGATCAGGATTATTATTATTAATATTATTATTATTACTTAGACTATTATTATATAAATCAAGGTTATTATTATTAGAAGGAAGGAAAGAGTTTCCCCAAAACTCACTGATTATTATCATCATTCTCATTATTATTTAGATCAGGATTATTATTAATATTATGATTACTTAGACTATTATTGTTATATAAATCAAGATTATTATTATTAGAAGGAAGGAAAGGGTTTCCCCAAAACACACTGATTATTATCATCCTCATTATTATTTAGATCAGGATTATTATTATTATTATTATTATATTAGTTAGACCTTACAGAAGCTGAAGAGATCAAGAGAAGGTGGCGAGACTATACAGAAGATCTGTATAGAAAGGATAATAATAGCGAGGATAGTTTTGATGGCAAAGTAAGTGAATTAGAACCAGACATCCTGAAGAGTGAGGTTGAATGGGCCTTACGAAGCGTTGCTAACAACAAGGCAGCAGGAGACGGCGGGATTATTATTTATTTATTTACATCATTTCTACCCCACTCTTCTCAAACTCCGAGGGGGGACTCAGAGTGGCCTACCAAAAGGCAGCAATTCGATGCTGATACACAATATAAATACAATATAAAACCATAGACATTCAGCATTAAAATACAGTTAACATTAACACATAATACACATACACTTAAGTTAAAAACAGTGTTCCGTCCACATAAGCATTGAGCCATATCCATCAACTTGCCATTACAATTCCAGTCCAAAGTGCTGCATTGTGCTAATGTGCAAAAGCCTGGTCCCACAGCTATGATTTCACTTTTTTCCTGAATGCCAGGAGGAATGGGGTTGATCGTATGTCGCTTGGAAGCGCATTCCACAGACGGGGAGCCACCACGGAGAAGGCCCTATCTCTCGTCCCCACCAACCGCGTTTGAGAAGTTGGCGAGAGCAGGGCCTCCCCAGCTGATCTTAAATTATGAGGTGGGACGTAGCGGCAGATGCGTTCGGACAAGTAAGCTGGGCCAGAATCGTATAGAATTTTAAAGGTCAAAACCAGCACTTTGAATTGAGCCCGGAAGTGGACAGGCAGCCAGGGGAGCTGACACAACAGGGGGTGGTATGCTCCCTGTATGTAGCTCCAGTTAGTATGTAGCTCCCAGCTGAACTGTTCATAATCTTGAGAGAGGATGCTGCCAAGGTGATGAATGCCATATGCCAGCAAATATGGAAAACACAAGAATGGCCATCAGACTGGAAAAATCCACTTATATACCCATACCAAAAAAGGGAAATGCTAAAGAATGCTCAAACTTTCATACAGTGGCTCTTATTTCTCATGCTAGTAAGGTAATGCTCAAGATCCTGCAAGGAAGATTCCAGCAACACATGGAGAGAGAGAGAGAGAGAGTGTGTGTGTGTGTGTGTGTGTTGCCAGATGTACAAGCTGGGTTTAGAAAAGGCAGAGGAACAAGAGACCAAATCGCCAATATCTGCTGGATAATGGAGAAAGGGAGTTTCAGAAAAAACATCTATTTCTGCTTTATTGACTATTCTAAAGCCTTTGACTGTGTGGATCATAATAAATGGTGGCAAGTTCTTGGTGGGATGGGCATACCAAGTCACCTTGTCTCTCTCCTGAGGAATCTGTATAAGGACCAAGTAGCAACAGTAAGAACTGACCACGGAACAACAGACTGGTTCAAGATTTGGAAAGGAGTGCGGCAGGGTTGTATACTCTCACCCAACCTATTCAACGTGCATGCAGAACACATGCAATGTGCAGGGCTTGACGAATCCAAGGCTGGGGGTAAAATTGCTGGAAAAAATATTAACAACCTCAGATATGCAGATGATACCACTTTGATGGCCGAAAGCGAGGAGGAGCCGAGGAGACTTCTAAACAAGGTGAAGAAGAAAGTGCAAAAACTGGGTTGCAATTAAACATTTAAAAAAAACCAAGATTCCGGCAACCAGATTGATTGATAACTGGCAAATAGAGGGAGAAAACATGGAGGCCGTGACATATTCTGTATTTCTAGGTGCAAAGATGACTGCGGACGCAGACTGCAGCCAGGAAATCAGAAGGCGCTTCCTTCTTGGGAGGAGAGCAATGACCAATCTCGATAAAAGAGTGAAGAGTAGAGACATCACACTGGCAACGAAGATCCGCATAGTCAAAGCAATGGTATTCCCCATAGTAACCTACGGATGTGAGAGCTGGACCTTAAGGAAGGCTGAGCGAAGGAAGATAGATGTTTTTGAACTGTGGTGTTGGAGGAAAGTTCTGAGAGTGCCTTGGACCGCGAGAAGATCCAACCAGTCCATACTTCCGGAAATAAAGCCCGACTGCTCATTGGAGGGAAGGATAGTCGAGGCAAAGATGGAGTACTTTGGCCACATCATGAGAAGACAAGAATGCTTGGAGAAGACAATGATGCTGGGGAAAATGGAAGGAAAGGGGAAGAGGGGCTGACCAAGGGCAAGGTGGGTGGATGGTATCCTTGAACTGACTGACCTGACCTTGAAGGAGCTGGGGGAGGTGACGGCTGAAAGGGAACTCTGACGTGGTCTGGTCCATGAGGTCATGAAGAGTCGGAAGCGACTGAACAAATGAACAACAAAGACTATTATTATTACTTGAACTTTTATCATTATTATATAATTCAAAGTTATTATTGTTAGAAGGAAGGAAGGAAAGGGTTTCCCCAAAGCAAAATGATTATTATCATTTTCTTCATTATTATTATTATTATTATTATTCTAGCCATCCCTGCCATGTGTTGCTGTGGCCCAATCTAGTGATCTGGAAAATAAAGTAATGAGAAAGTGTTGGTTTCTAATATATGTCTTTATGCTTGTGGGTAAACAGTATTTCTTGGTGTTTCTTTGTCAGTGTTGATGTGGAGATTGCCTGATTTGCCCACTCTGGAACAGGCAACATAGAATTGTCCTTCTTTAGGGGTCCCTTTCAAATCTGTGATACTATATCTGTGTGTGTGTGTGAATCGTATATATCTATATCTGTCAGGCCACTCTAACTTCGAAGAAGCACCACTCGGCAGACGACCGATAAATCCATCTTCTTTATTAAAGGATCAAGAAGCTTAATGCCAAGAACGCCCGTGCAAGGCTGTGCCTGGCTTTTATACCCACATCCAGTCTGATGCAACCACATGTAACAGCCCAGCTAGAGCTTCCCCCCAGGTGTAGCTCCCCCAAGGTCAGCTGCCAGGTGTTTATCAGATGTTGCCGTGGGGGAGGAATGTGTTAGGGCCTTGGCTCCGAAGCCTGGCCCTGGCTGGGGAGACAGGCTCCTGACATATATCTATGGCTGGATGGCTCCTTGTCAGGAGGGCTTTGGTTATGTTTTCTTGCCCTGGTGAAGGGAATTCGACTGGATGGGCTTAAGTATTTTCTGTTGGTCATGGCGGTTCTGTGTGGGAAGTATGGCCCAATTCTATCATTTGTGGGGTTCAGAATGTTATTTGATTGAAGGTGAACTATAAATCCCAGTCACTACAACTCCTAAATATCAAGGTCTATCTCCCCCGAACTCCATCTGCGTTCATATTTGGGCATATAGAGCCATCACTTTTGGAGTCCACAGTGCTCTCTGGATGTAGGTGAACTAAAACTCCCAAACTCAAGGTCAACGCCCACCAAACCCTTCTAGTAAGAACATAAGAACATAAGAAGAGCCATGCTGAATCGGGCCTCAGCCCATCTAGTCCAGCATTCTGTGTCACACAGTGGCCCACTAGTTGTACACAGGGATCTCTAGCAGAAAGGAGGACAAAACCCTCACCTGCTCCCGACCCCCCACAACCAGTACCCGGGGAAAATCCTGCCTGCCTCCATCAACACAGAGGTGGCACTTGGATGTCCATTTCAGTAACTACTGATTCCCTTGGTATCCATGAATCTGTCTAATCCTGCCTTGAAGCTGTCCAGGCTGACCGCTGTCACAACCTCTTCTGGAAGTGAGTTCCATAACCCAATGACCCTCTGGGTGAAGAAATATTTCCCTTTATTAGTCCTAACTTTCCTACCTTGGAGCTTTAGGGAGTGCCCCCTAGTCCTAGTGTTGTGTGACAGAGAAAATATTTTTTCTTTATTCACCTTTTCTATCCCATGCATGATTTTATACACTTCTAGTGTTTTCTGTAGGTCATGGGAGTCCCGTGTGCCAAGTTGGGTTCAATTCCATCGTTGGTGGGGTTCAGAATGCTCTTTGATTGTAGGTGAACTGTAAATCCCAGCAACTACAACTCCCCAATGACCAAATCAATTTTTTTAGTGGTGGCCACTCCTTGGGTTAGTAGGTGTCTTGTGGCCAAATTTGGTGGCAATTCGTCCAGTAGTTTTTGAGTTATGTTAATCCCACAAACGAACATTACATTTTTATTTATATAGATTGTTATTACTTAGACTATTATTATATAACTATTATTATATAAATCAAGGTTATCATTATTGGAAGGAAGGAAAGGGTTTCCCCAAAACACGCTGATTATTATCATCGTTCTCATTATTATTATATAGGCCAGGGTTATTATCATTAGAAGGATGAAGGGAAGGTGTTCCCCAAAACACGCTGATTATTATTATTATTATTTAGATCAGGATTATTATTATTATACAGGCCAGGATTATTATTATTTAGATCAGTGAAACACTAGTGTGCCGTGAGCGATCATCAGGTGTGCCGTGGGAAATTGGAACCTCCAGGAGGGGAAGGGGGAGAGTCTAGTGTGTTGAAGTATAAAAACCCTTAAAAAAACCCTACCTCGATAAAGGCCCCCTCCCCACCCGTTGTCTACTGGGTCTCTCCCTCTCCATGCATTGGGAAGGCCCGCCCCCCTTTCCCCAAGTAGAGACCTTCTCTTGCCTCCTGGGGGTTCTGTGTGGGAAGTTTGGCCCAGTTCTAGCATTGGTGGGGTTCAGAATGCTCTTTGATTGTAGGGGAACTAAAAATCCCAGCAACTACAACTCCCAAATGTCAAGGTCTATTTCCCCTGAACTCCATCTGCGTTCATATTTGGGCATATTGAGTATTCATGCCAAGTTTGGTCCTGATCCAACATTGTTTCAGTCCACAGTGCTCTCTGGATATAGGTGAGCTACAACTCCAAAACTAAAGGTCAATGCCCACCAAACTCTTATAGCATTTTCTCTTGGTTATGGGAGCTCTGTGTGGGAAGTTTGTGTCTTTCTGCCATTCCTGCCAGGATATCTATGTTGAGTTCATCGAAACAGGCCCAGGTTTCATACTGAGTGTATAAATACATTTTAAAACATATTAACTCTATGTATTACTGTGATAGAGTGTCATTTTGTGTCATTTTGGTTGGTAGTGTGCCCCAGGATTTTGTAAATGCAAAAAGTGTGCCGCGGCTCAAAAAAGGTTGGGGAACACTGATTTAGATCATTATTATCATTGTTTAGGTTTTTATTATTATATAGACCAGGATTGTTATTATTTCGATGAGTATTGCTATTATTTAGAACAGGATTATTATTATTATTATT
>JARBWK010000011.1:70110816-70137251 GCA_030556195.1 Anolis apletophallus
GGCTTGTCTGTATGGCCGGAAAACCGATTTTGAGTAGCTTTCTACACCGATGATGCAAATCAGCACACACGGCTTAGGAAAGCCATGCCCAAAGGCATTATTATTGTCGTCTCAATCTTTGAAAGAGTTGAAAGGAATTTTCTACATGAAATGCTTACAAATTTTCCCAATGTCATTCTGCCAGTCCTCTTTTATGTACACCAGAATCCGTTCCCTCAGCTGCCATGTGAGCCATAGCATTTTCCAATACAGTGCTGCCCTCTCATGTCCAAAGTGTGCTACTTCCTCTGGCACTCGCATTATGCGAGTGCCGCCATTTCGTGGAACTCTTTCCTATAGAAAAGGTAACAGGATCCTTTCACAAAATGGTGCCGGAGGGAGGAGTCAGGGAGAGAGGAGGCTGGACAGGGGAGGGACCCCAGAGCACGTGGAGCTGAGGAGCAAAACAAACAAAACTCACATGGTCTTTGAAGCCACACCGTTATCCTGGAACAGTGTGCCATGCAAACGAATTACATTCCATGATAAAGGCTATTCCTAGCGACATGCTCCCAAATCCTGTGACAAGTGTATACTTCACGTATGCCGAAGAACATACTTTGATGTTGTTTTCACCGTCTTCTTTTCCAACCAGGAGCCCCATGAGCCAGTGTTTTCCAATCTGCTCCTGCCCTCTCCTGACAAAAGTGCATTACTGCCTCTGGTTACCAAAGTTTCCTTCCCGTTAAAAAATAGCCTGCCCTACTCTCAATTTATTCGTTTAAAATTGTATTCTTCCTTTCCAGAGGACTACACACAAGAAGCTTCCAGACTAACCCATAATCTGATACAGCGAGGATACCCTAGAGATATAATCTACAAAGCAAAACAACGTGCAGATAGATCCAGCAGGGAATCCCCCTTTCAACCCAGAACTAGAGAAATAAGGGATAATATAGTTTGGCCACTGACACTCACTGTACACAGTCAGCAGATTCTCCACATAATAAGGAGATACTGGGGTCTTGTTAAGCATATACCGGGATTGGAACGCCAACCTTCCCCAGCATTCAAACGCACTCAGAATTTGAGAGAGTTGCTGGTGCACTCGGATCGTTCTTTAAAAATCACACACAGTACCCTTATGCCAGGAAGGAGGCCTTTTGGGCATTGTGCATGTTACAATCAAATAAAAACTGGAAGAGAAATATACAGTCCTCAAAAAGACAGATATTTTAGCATAATTTTTTTTACGTGCTCCTCATTTAATTGCGTGTATGCCTGTATAAGTGGTTGTGGAAATGTTTATGTGGGGCAAAGTTCCCGGCCTTTGAAAACCAGAATGTCGGAACACAAGTCCAGGATTAGAAATTCAGCCGATAATTCCATATTATACTCTCATTTTAAGACCCAAAAAAACCCGTCCAGACTCTTTCAAGTTCATGGGTCTGGAACAGGTGAAATCTCTTCCACACACCAATATACATGAATCACTTATTAGAGCAGAATCAAAATGGATTTCCCTCCTGGCAACCGAGTATCCGGCCGGGTTAAATGAACCTCTGTCTTTAAGGGAGCTTCTTACCTGAACTTACCTGAAACCACCTGTACTCACCTGTTCTTTGCGCTCTGAGACTTACCTTTCACCTCAATATGTTACTGACCTCTATCGCAGCTGAGGAACGCGACTCTAGATTTTACCTCCATATAAGGAGAAGGACCAGAGACATGTTCACCTTTGGGTCAATTTCTGACTTCATGTCTGTATGCTCTTGAGATAATTCATCTGGGTATGTATTTTTCCTCTCCGTTGTAACACATTGCTATGGATATGCAGTTGGATTATTGTTTTTTGGATGTTTATAATGTACTTATAATTCTTTTAGATTATATTCCGTTCTATCTTGATGAAATTAATGGAGTTTCCATCTCGATAAAGCTTGAGGATCAGGCGAAACGGATCAGGCCTGGAAATGAATACTGTTGACAGTTCCTTTTTAGACTCCACATCGCTACCAGGCTGGAATCGGATTCCTTCACGATCAGTATTGGCCATTTGGCGCCCGCCCTTGCGGAGTTTCGCTTCTTTACAGTGCTACACCTAGGAGCCGTGAGAGGCATTCATCGCTCGCTTGGGGGAGGACAGTGTGCTTTCTCGATATATACATTTGCTGAACTTCATTATTTCCATTTCGGACTTTGGACTTTCAACTGCATGTATCCAACTAAATGAGCGGCCCCACAATTTCAGCAGCAGAGGTAAAGTGTTTTGTCTGCAAGGACTATTCACTTCATGCATAGGATTCCAATCGTCACGTTTTGCTAATATATCTAATGTTGTCTTGGGATTTACCCAATTATGTATTTGGTAGCACTAGCCTAGACTTCTAGGCAGAAGAGAACAATAGTTTTGATATGCACAATTGTTTCTTTTGTACATTTATACATTCTACTGCCGCTCAGTAGTGCCTTTGCCTATTCCATAACCTACCCATTGTCTTGTTGCGTTATCACAGGTTTTCTGTTGGTAGTTTTTACAATGGAGGGCCAGGTAGTCGATTCCTTTGATAAAGAGGAGGTCAATAATATTATACAGAATTTAGGCCTATTTGATGCAGGGGAAATATAGCCATTAGTATCAGGCACAGCCAGCTCCTCTCTCATAGATATTCTTACTGAGAAAGGACATGGCCTAATTTGCGTTCATTTTAACACTTTTTTCCCACCGGCATTTTAACCCGCTCTTCTCAACCCCCGGGGGGGGGGGGACGACGACGACGACGGACGGACAGACTCAGAGCCGCTTCCAAAAAGGCACAATTCGATGCCCACACAATAAAACACAGTATAAAACCCTCAAGCATTCAACAATAAAATACATTAAATACAATTACATTAACATATCCTACGCGTTCATTTATGTTCAAAACAGTGTTCCATCCATAAAAGCATTGAGCCCTATTCAACAACTTTCCATTAAAATCCAGTCTAAAATGCTGTCTTGTGCTAATGTGCAAACGCCTGGTCCCATAGCCAGGCTTTTACTTTTTTCCTGAATGTCAGGAGGGATGGAATTGATCGTATGTCACTAGGGAGCGCATTCCACAGATGGGGAACCACGACCGAGAAGGCCCTCTCCCTCGTCCCCCCCAGCCACATTTGAGAAGTTGGCGGGAGCGAGAGCAGGGCCTCCCCGGATGATCTTAAAGTACGAGGTGGGATGTAGCGGCAGATGCGTTCGGACAAGTAAGCTGGGCCAGAACCGTATAGAGCTTTAAAGGTCGAAACCAGAACTTTGAATTGAGCCCGGAAGTGGACCGGCAGCCAGTGGAGCTAACACAACAGGGGAGTGGTATCCTCCCTGTATGTAGCTCCAGTTAGTAGTCTGGCTGCCGCCCGTTGGACTAGTTGTAATTTCTGAACTGTCTTCAAAGGCAGTCCCACATAGAGTGCATTGCAGTAATCTATTCGGGATGTGACCAGAGCGTGGACGACCGTAGCCAGATCAGACTTCCCAAGGTACGGGCGGAGCTGGCGCACGAGTCTTAACTGTGCAAAAGCTCCCCTGGCCACCGCCGAGACCTGGGGTTCCAGGCTCAGCGATGAATCCAGGATCACTCCCAAGCTGCGAACCTGCGTCTTCAGGGGGAGTGTAACCCCATCCAACACAGGCTGTAACCCTATGCCCTGTTCGGCCTTTCGACTGACCAGGAGGGCCTCTGTCTTGACTGGAGTAAGTTTCAATTTGCTAGCCCTCATCCGGTCCGACACGGCAGCCAAGCACCGGTTCAAAGTCTGGACAGCCTCCTTAGTGACAGGTGGAAAGGAGTGATAGATCTGGACGTCATCTGCATACAGATAACACCTTACTCCAAAACTCTGAATGATCTCTCCCAGCGGTTTCATATAGATGTTAAATAACATCGGGGACAGTACTGAACCCTGAGGGACTCCGCAAGACAAAGGTTGCGGAGCCAAACAGGTGTCACCCAGTAACACCTTCTGGGTACGACCTTCCAGGAAGGATTGGAGCCACTGCAGAGCAGTGCCCCCAAGCCCCATTTCTGCAAGGCGACCCAGAAGGATACCGTGGTCAACGGTATCGAAAGCCGCCGAGAGGTCCAGCAGAACCAACAGGGACACACTCCCCTTGTCGAGTTCCCAACGTAGATCCTCTACCAAGGCGACCAAGGCTGTTTCAGTACCATGTCCCAGCCTAAAGCCAGACTGTGCCGGATCAAGATAATCAGTGTCTACCAAGAACCCCTGGAGTTGCGAAGCCACCACACGTTCCATGACTTTGCCCAATTAGGGGAGATTGGAAACTGGCCGATAGTTGATTAATTGAGTGGGGTCCAGTGATGTTTTTTTCAACAGCAGTTTTATAACAGCTTGCTTTAAGCTGGCTGGAATCTTGCCCTCCTGTAAGGAGGCATTAACCACCACCTTAACCCACTCTGCCAAACCCCCTCTGGCTTCTTTGATCAGCCAGGATGGGCAGGGGTCTAGGATGCATGTGGTAGGCCTCGCTTCTCCAAGGATCTTGTCCACATCCTCGAGCTGAACCAATTGAAAGAATCCATTAAAACCGGACAAGCAGATGTTCGTGTCACATCCTCAGAGATTGCTGTTAAAGTGGTATCGAAGTCGGAACGGATCAGCGCCTACATTGGCTGAGTACATTAGGAATGGTATTGTTCCTAGAGGGTTAAGAATACAACTTTCCCCAGGCATTTATAAAGAGGACAATGAATTCATCAAGAGTTGGCAAGCCATCCTAGAATGCTGTTTTAGAGATATCATGACATTAATAGTTAGACGAAGGAGGAAATTGCTGCATTAAAGGATTCCTCCCCAGGGCCAATTACCAATGTAGACTTGGAACGCATCCGTAAACAACGTGAATCATTACATAATGATTTGAAACAACTTAAGGTGAAGAAATATAAGAGAGACCAGCAGGATTATAAGAACAACAGAGTGTTTAAGTGGACCTTCAAATCCAATTTGAAAGATTATCCTAAACAAGTCTGGTTTTCCTGAGAGTGCATAATATCAGCTTCTTCCACTGAGGGGAACCTATCTGATTCCTCCCACACTTCTGGGGCTAGTGCCAGATATCCACTTAGGAATCACAGTGCATCTCGAAATTTTTACGGGGCCAGAAGCAGGAGAGGCAGAACATAGTTGTAAATCTTTCTCGGCATCCACTAACCCAACATGAACTTAAAATACTTAATAGAGGGGTTTCTTTTGTGCATACTCCAGTTTGTAGAGACATTGATATTAGAAGAGATCTTGCACATTTGTTTAGAACTGCTAGAATAAAAGAACATTTTGCTAACACACTGTCACAGGGTAATCTTTTTGACACCAAATCTAGGATATATGTTAAAAGCAAATGTATACCTACACAGATTTCACATGAAATCAGATCTTTTGAGCATGTTGTTTTGAAGGAAGTACAAGCCTTGGATCATACGCATGATACCAAGCATAACAATCTTTCCAGAACTGATATAAATTTAATGAGGAAAGTAGGAAACAATCCAGAGATAGTGCTCAAGCCCGCGGACAAAGGCGGGGCTTTGGTCTGTCTGGACCACCGAGACTATGTAAAGGAGGTCAATAGACAATTAGATAATGCAGAATATTATAAGTTATCAGGAGACCCCACACCTAGATTTTCCAACATAGTTAACAACATTACACAAGAAGGGTTGACTTGGGATACATAAATCCAGACACAGCCAAATTTTTACATAATCCATTTTCTAGGACCCCGGTTATCTATGTTCTCCTGAAGATTCACAAAAGCCTGACTTCTCCTTCTTGTCTCCACCTCTTCGAGCCTTTTGGAATCATTGGCTCTATATATAGATGAAATCCTACAACCGCATGTATGCAAGATTCCCTCCTATTTAAAAGACACATTGGACGTCATACAAAAACTGAAAGAATAAAAATTGATAACTCAGACATAACTCAGGCATACTCGCCACAGCGGATGTGTCATCATTGTACACCCAAATTCCATTGTCCGAAGCAAGGCATATATTAGAAAACACCTTTCATATCATTGCCTCCACAAATAGACCACCTGTTCATTTTTTGTTGGACCTCGTGGATGCCATATTTGATTATAATTACTTCAGGTTTGAAAGTGATAATTATTTACAAATCAAGGGCATGGCCTCATTGCTCCTTCAACCACCAACCTGTTCATGGAGTCCTTAGAACTTTTTTTCCATCCAATTCTGACTCTACCATGAGTAATTATAACAAACATTACTGGTGTTTTATAGATGACTGCTTTTTCGTGTTACCTTCATCTACACCACAGATAGAATTCCACAACTGGCTCAACTCATGGCATGAGTCCATTAAATTTACCATAGATTGCAGTCCCATCTACGTCAATTTTTTAGATACCATGGTTTTTAAACGTGACCAACAGCTCAAGGTCTGTAATTTTCACAAACAAACTGACTGCAACACATTACTACATTACCAAAGTTTTCATTCCTTCCCATTAAAAAATAGCCTGCCCTACTCTCAATGTATTCGTTTAAAAAAGAATTCATCCTTTCCAGAGGACTACACACAACAAGCTTCCAGACTAACCCATAATCTGATACAACGAGGATACCCTAGAGATATAATCTACAAAGCAAAACAACGTGCAGATAGATCCAGCAGGGAATCGCTCTTCCAACCCAGAACTAGAGAAATAAGGGATAACATAGTTTGGCCACTGACACTCACTGTACACAGTCAGAAGATTCTCCACATAATAAGGAGATACTGGGGTCTTGTTAATCATATACCGGGATTGGAACGCCAACCTTCCCCAGCATTCAAACGCACTCAGAATTTGAGAGATTTACTGGTGCACTCGGATCATTCTTTAAAAATCACACACAGTACCCTTATGCCAGGGAGCAGGCCTTGTGGCTATTGCGCATGTTGCAATCAAATAAAAACTGGAAGAGAAATATACAGTCCTCAAAAAGACACATATTTTAGCATAATTTTTTTAATGTGCTCCTCATTTAATTGCGTGTATGCCTGTATAAGTGGTTGTGGAAATGTTTATGTGGGGCAAAGTTCCCGGCCTTTGAAAACCAGAATGTCGGAACACAAGTCCAGGATTAGAAATTCAGCCGATAATTCCATATTAATATATACTCTCATTTTAAGACCAAAAAACACCGTACAGACTCTTTCAAGTTCATGGGTCTGGAACAGGTGAAATCTCTTCCACACACCAATATACATGAATCACTTATTAGAGCAGAATCAAAATGGATTTCCTTCCTGGCAACCGAGTATCCGGGCGGGTTAAATGAACCTCTGTCTTTAAGGGAGCTTCTTACCTGAACTTACCTGAAACCACCTGTACTCACCTGTTCTTTGCGCTCTGAGACTTACCTTTCACCTCAATATGTTACTGACCTCTATTGCACCTGAGGAACTCTACTCTAGATTGTACCTCCATATAAGGAGAAGGACCAGAGACATGTTCACCTTTGGGTCAATTTCTGACTTCATGTCTGTATGCTCTTGAGATAATTCATCTGGGTATGTATTTTTCCTCTCTATTGTAACACATTGCTATGGATATGCAGTTGAATTATTGTTTTTTGGATGTTTATAATGTACTTACAATTCTTTTAGATGATATTTGATTCTGTCTTGATCGAATTAATGGCGTTTCCGTCTCAATAAAGCTTGAGGATCAGGCGAAACGGATCAGGCCTGGAAATGAATGCTGTTGACGGTTCCTTTTTAGACTCCATGTTGCTACCAGGCTGGAATCGGATTTCTTCGTGATCAGTATTGGCCATTGGCGCCCGCCCTTGTGGAGTTTCGCTTCTTTACAGTGCTATACCTAGGAGCCGCGAGAGGCATTCATCACTCGCTTGGGGGAGGACCGTGTGTTTTCCTCGATATATACATTTGCTGAACTTCATTATTTCCATTTAGGACTTTGGACTTTCAACTGCATTTATCCAACTGAATGAGCGACCCCACAATTTCAGCGGCAGAGGTAAAGTGTTTTGTCTGCAAGGACTATTCACTTCATGCATAGGACTCCAACCGTCACATTTTGCTAATATACCTAATGTTGTCTTGGGATTTACCCAATTATCTATATGGTAGCACTAGCCTAGACTTCTAGGCAGAATAAAACAATAGTTTTGATATGCACAATTTTTTCTTTTGTATGTTTACACAGTCTACTGCTGCTCAGTAGTGCCTTTGCCTATTCCATAGCCTACCCATTGACTGATCTCTTTGCTGGAAGGCCGTAGGAGTCACAATCTGGAAACTTTCATCCTTTCATTGATTTCTTCACTTGCTTTTGCATGCACTTAAATAAATATTACATTGGACATGCTTTCCAGTTTTCCAAATTCTGCAAATCCCTTTTCCAATATACTTAAATCTACTCAGATAATAAAGAGTTCAGCTAGTTCTGGCAGTTGCTGTGTGAGCCACAGTTTCTTCCAATCCGCGACTGCCTTTCGTGTCAAAAGTGGATTGCTGCCTTTAGCGCAGTTATCCAGGGAGTACAAAATCCAGCAGGAAAGTCTGAATCTTTCAGACATACGGACTTTGAAAAAGGATCACGTTTAGAAAATAATACAGTAAAGAGTTGGGGTAAGAGAAACAGGCCCTGTTGCTGGAATGTCATGGGAGTTACATTCTGGAGGCTTACGGAGATCATGCAGAATGGCACTGCTTCTATGCTCTGATTCTTATATTCACCTGCCTACACAAGAGTCGAACGTTGTTTTGTATGAGGAATGTTTACAAATTTCCCAATGAAATCCTGCAAATCCTGCATTAGGTGTACTTGAATCCACTCAGAGAATAGAGAGTTTTGTTAGTTCTTATTGCTGTTAAATGAGTCATAATCTTTTCAGATCCGCAACTGCCCTCTCGTGTCCAAAATGCATTACCGCTCCTGGCATTGCGAACATGAGAGTGAAGGATTACACAAGAAAATTGCCATTTCTCCACAGATGGGATAATGGAATTGAAAATACACATCAGGTCCCAGAAAGCCTGTGAGACTGCTGGCCTGGGTGCAGTAGTGTTCTCACCATAGGTCGGATATTCAGGCAAGGAGGCAGAGTCAAGGCATGTGTACTCTTCAAAAGGGGGGGCAGGAAGTTTGTAAGTAACACATTTCGAAAACAGAACGGTAGAGTTGGGGAAGGGAGAAGTAGGCCACATTGCTGGAGTGCCATGGGAGTCCTGTTCTGGGGGCTTAGGGAAATCATGAAGAATAGCACTGCTTTCATCTTTTCACTCTTTTCCTCACTTGCTGATGCAAGAATTGAAATTTAGCTTCTATCAGAAATGTTTATGAATCCCCAATGAAATCCTGCATTAGGTTAACCTAGAATCCATTCAGTCAGGGAATGTTATATCCCATGCAGTCAGTCAGTCACGTTTATTGAGTAACCGTCAGGTCATTTCAAATAAAAGCTCCAACAGCAGAGTAGTATAGGAAAAATCAGGGAAACTTAAAAACTAAACTTATTGCATAGGATAGGATACTTAGGAGGCCCGGTGATCATTTGATGTGACGCTTATTACCGGCTGTTCCATGCCGCCTACTGGAACTCATCCCCCGCACAGTTGACTCCAATAGACTCCATATACCGCTGTCTCTTTTTATATGCTTTAAATAGGTAAGCAGCTACCTTATACACCGTTTGAAGGTTAGAGTCTGAAAGGAGGAAGTTAATTTTAAAGGTAGAGGGCCAAAATGTCCTTTTGGATAGTAAATAGCTAAGGTATTTCTCCCTCTCCTCTGCATATATGGGACAGATCAACAAAATGTGGACTAGATCCTCGACTTCTGGTAGGCCGCAGACACAGACTCTGTCCCTATAGGGTGTGGCAGCATATCTGCCGGCCCTCACCATAGACTCAAATTGCTCGAACCTAGCTCTAGTTAGGGCAATCCTAAGGTGAGGTAGGAGCGCGCGAGCCAGATACGGGGCAGTAACACCGCGGTCGGGTTGTTGGGCGTACCAGTGCATGGATTTGACCCAGCCAAATGGGCTAGGTCATCTTGGCACATATATCGAGTAC
Source organism: Anolis apletophallus (assembly GCA_030556195.1). Taxonomy (NCBI): domain Eukaryota; kingdom Metazoa; phylum Chordata; class Lepidosauria; order Squamata; family Anolidae; genus Anolis; species Anolis apletophallus. The sequence goes on from JARBWK010000011.1 coordinate 70,120,906, forward strand.
CCTCTGCTTCACCCGGTTCATCATTGAAGTCACTCTGATGTTCGACGGATCCACCTGGAGCCCCTGTAGGTTGAGATATGTCATTATGGAGCCCCCCCATGTTTTCTGAGAGGGAACTCTGAATTGCTCCATCAGGCACAACTTGGGCAGTCTCGCATCTTGTAGATTGTTTACCTTGCACCAGTAGTTAATGGCTCTAATTTTTGCTAGGCCTGAGATTTGGTGTCTGCCTAATTCGGACCTGACTGCTGCTGCAGGAGTGCGATTATTCACCCCCAGAATCCGCCTAAAAAAGTTCGTCTGGGTGCGCTCAATAGGGGTGACATTGGTCAGGCCCCAAATTTCTGCGCCATACAACAAGAGAGGCAAAACCTTGGCGGCATAGACTTTGAGAATTGGCAGAAGGGATCCCGGGTAGTGGCGGTTAATTAACCTGGTAAGCTGAGAAAGCCTGAGGTTAGCCTTGATGGAAAGTGCATGCATATGATCCACCCATGACCCGTTAGCAGAGAAGGTGACCCCAAGGTAAGTATACTTTTTAACTTGTTTGATTGCCTCCTGTCCAAGAGACCACTTGTGCTTCCTGTCTCTCCTAGCAAATCTCATCACTTTTGATTTGTTTTTGTTGATTGTCAGGTCATTTGCACTGGCGTATGTGTTGAGTTTCCTCAACGCCCTTCTCAAGCCTACCTGGGAGAAAGCAATGATGACAAGATCATCCGCGTAAAGAAGGGTATTGAGAGGGCGAGGCCCTATTTTGGGCCTATGGAGGGAATTCTCATTTAGGAAGTCAGGAAGGTCACTAATAAATAAGTTAAACAATATAGGTGCTAAAATGCAACCTTGTCTGACTCCCTTAGCTATTTTAACTTTGTTGGTGAGCACGCCTTTTGCGCCTGTTCTAATCTGGATGACATTATCGGAGTGGAGGTTCTGAATCAGGGCTAGTAGTCTGCGATCGATCCCCGGGATTCCAATTTTTCCCAGAGAATGTCTCTGTTAATGCTGTCAAACGCAGCTGAGAAGTCAATAAAGGCTGCGAAGAGTGGTCTGCCCTTATGTAAGGATTGAGTCACTAGGTGATTTAGGACTAAACAGTTGTCCATGGGGATCTTCCTTTCCTGAATCCTGCAAGCTCTTCCGGCAGTAGGTTGTTAGTAAGGACCCAGGTCTCAATCCTGTCCAAAAGAATTCGGGAGAATATTTTTGCAGTGATATCAATGAGGCTGATAGGACGGTAGTTCTTGGGATCTTTTTGTTACCTTTTTTATGTATCGGGACTATTAGTGCCATTTTCCAACCTGTGGGAATGCACAGAGTTTTGACAATGTGCGAGCAAAGTCCCGCCAATAAAGTGGCCCACCACTGTATCCTGTCCTTGAAGAGCTCCCGGAAGAAAATCCTCCCCAGGGGCTTTTCCTGGTTTTAATCTCTGGATTATGGATTTAATTTCCGCGGGGGAAATTTGGGGCCATTCAGGGAGTTCTTGTGGGAGCGGCCTATCTTGGGAGTTACTGTGGCTAGCTGGAGGTTTAGCGAACAATTGCTGGAAATACTGTTCCCATACTTCAGGTGGAATAAGATTGTCAGCCATAGATTTGTTCTCATTGAGTATTCCCTTCACTTGGTTCCAGAAAATTACCGTAGAACTATCTTTTGCCGAGTTTTCTAGCTCCCTCCAAACGGAGACGTCATATAGCTTCTTCTTGAGCTTCACTGTTTGTTTATAATGCCTCCTCAAGGAGAGCATCTGAGAGTGAAATTCTGGGGCAAGGTTGGATTTAGATATCCTAAGCCATTTCCTGAGTCTTTTCCGGAGGTCCTGGCACTCTTGGTCAAACCAGCTCCGGGGGGATTTCTTTATGTCCTTAGGGCTGGGTTTAATTAGGTGTTTTTCAAAAGATGACACATATCACTAAAAGCCTTGGAGACCTCTCCCCAGGAGGCGGAGGGTGACAGAACGGTGTTGGCATAGGAGGTCACTTCCTGGGAATTCATGTCATTGTGTAAGGTTGAAAGGTCAACCTTCAGCCATTTGATGCTATAGTGAGAATGAGTCTCTAGATGGTCACGTAGCCATTGATCCCCTGATACTGAGGGTCTTAGGTCCGAGGGACCGATAAGGTGAACACCTATAGGTTGGTGATCACTATCGGCAACGGGAAAGACAAAAATCTGAGAGAAAAGGGGTTCAAAATCTGCAGTAGTACCGATATAATCCACAGTACTGCTTGCGGATGGCCCGTGGAAAGTATAAGGATATACAAAAGAAGTATCCTTACCACCCAAGAGGATCATATCACATCTACATACCAGCGATAACAAGCTTGAGCCGGCCGCATTCACCTTCTTGTCCCTAGATGACCAATTAACAAGTGAATGGGGTGAAGGGTGAGACAGGCCTAGAGTTTTGGCATGGTCCCAGGGTTTGGGCCCCAGCCTCGCATTAAAGTCCCCCAAAATCACAGGGATGGCTTGTGGGTACTGATATAAAAGCTCCAATATAGTCACCTCCAAGTGAGCCCACACCTCAGGTTTGTAATATATTGAAGAACTCGGGGGAATATACACGTTAATTATGCTATAAATGTGGGCTTGTGCATTCCCAGAGTGCTTGCAAAGGATGGGTAGGAGATGCGGAGAATTCCAACCCTCTAACAATCTAGTTCCCGTCCATCCCAGGTCAGCCCTCAGCAGTATGGAGAGACCGCCAGATGGTCTGCCTCTAGACTTGATCTTTTGAGCATAAGAATGCCATCCCTCGTAACCTGGAAGATCTATTTGGGCTTTGCCCTCCATCAGCCAGGTCTCCTGTAAAGCTATCAACTCAAAATTAGAAATGAAATCCAGAGCCGCAGAGTTTCTGATGGAGTCAGCTCCAGCAATGTTCCAGGATAAGATCTAGTGCAGTCAGGGAATGGAAAACTCAGCTATCTCTCGCCGCCATTGTGCGTGCCCCCCTCTTCTCCTACACTACTGCCCTCTCCAGGCAAACGTGGATTACTGCCTCTGGTATTGTCATCACGGGAGTGAAAGATTCGACAAGAAAGTTGTCAGGGAGTGTGGGATGTATAAGGAGCGCTTTCCGAAGACAGGAGAATCAAGAGCTGGGGCAGAAAAAGCTGGCCTCACAATGAAGACCATCATCCCACATTTGCAGCAAAGGCCACAGCGGCCATGTTCTGCATCTTCCTTCTTTCTATAAGGCAAAAGAAGCCAATGCTGCAGGAGGGAGGAGGGGAGGGAGTCTGCCACAAGAGGGAAGGGTGCTGTCAAAACGGAGGGAGTGCCAGAGAGAAAGCCACACCCCACTTGCAAAAAAAGAAAGAAAAAAGGAACTCAGCTGCCATTTCATGGAACTTTTTTCTACAGAAAAGATAGCAGGATCGTTTCATAAAAAATGTGGTCGAGGAGGAGTCTGAGAGAGAGGAGGCCAGAGAAGGGAGGGATGCTTAGCCAATTGGCTGATGCAGAAGGCCACTCCCACCTTCGAGCTGAACAAGAGCAGGAGCCTCATTTCCTTTCTGAAACAAACTCCTTTCTGTGACCAAGCTGCATGCTCCCAAATGTTCTTGGAGGCCTCTACTACAGTTGTGCTCAAATGCATACCACAAATCTTTGCTTTCCTTGTTTTCACTTATGCTCTGGCAAGGAGAAATAATTGTTCAAAACTTTAAAGTGTATCTGAAACTTTGCAAATAGTGCTTTAAAGAACTGAAACTCTGGAACCTAATCTGAAGGGAGACAAGCCATTTTCAGTAGAGTGAAATGCAAAGGGATTGGGATGTGGGGGCCTCTCAAGTGTTATATAGGCCATTTTCTTTTCCAAAGCTTTGCTCAACTGTTTTTTTAAGTGTCATCCTTGTTATGCGTGCTTGTCAGGCCAGGATGATGTGATCGTTTTAAGTAGTTTTATTATGTCACTTAGGAAACAAAACCGACACTGGTGGCTTAGAGAGATGATATGGCACGACATTGCTTTCATCCTTTCATTCACTTCTTCAAGTCCTTTGGCTAGAGTGGAAATGAATCTTTCATGAGAAATGTTTGGAAACTTCACACTGATACCCTGCAAGTAATCTTTTAGGTATACCAAACTCCACTAAGATGGGGAGGGAGGTGCTCAGCCAGGTATCTGAACTGCCATTTCATGTGCAGTCTTTCCTTCAAAAGTGCATTCCTTTCTTTGTCGCTCTCATTGTGGGTGTCTATGATCCATGGACAGAATAAAGAAATTGGAAAGGTACATCATGTTCCAGAAGCACTCTCAAGTTGCTGGACTCGAATCCTGTTCACGACACAGGACTGCCATCCCAGCAAATGGGGACATTCAAGAGAGGCAAGGATCTGGATAATAAAAAGTGAGTAGGATGTTTGTAAGACACATTTTGAAAAGAGGACTGTAGAAAGTCAGGGAGAAGGGAGCTAGGCTTACAGTAAAGTCCCCTAGTTCCACATTTTCAGAAAACTACACTGCAGTTCTTTCTTAGCAGTGCAGTTGGTGTCTCTGCCTTTTCTTGTCAATTAACTCTTGCATCTCGCCATTTTCATCAAACCAATCTTGATGTTTCTTAGTTTGATATCCAATGGTTTCTTCGAAGGCTGTGATGATGGAGGTCTTTGGTTTGTTCCAATGTTCGTCAACATTTTTGGGGTGTTCTATGGGTAGCAGATTCTTGAAAGTTGTTTGGAGACGGATTCGTTTGGAAGGCTGCTGAGGGGCTCGGGTGTTTATTTTGTGCCTTATCCTTCTTCCTTGGAGTCTGCGTTTGAGGGCGATCTTGATAGCCACCGTGAATCGGATTAGCCTGTGGTCTGTCCAGCAGTCACCAGCACCTGTCATTGCTCTTATGAGAAGGACGTCACGGCGATCACTAGCACGTGTAATTACATAGTCTAACTCTAAGAGGTGCCAAGGCTTCGACCCAGGGAGGGGGGGATTTTCCATGACATGTTGAGCTTGTATTTCTCGTGGAAGAGCATGTTGGTGATAGCCAGGTTGTGTTCTGCACATTTTGTGAGAAGAAGGACACAATTTGACTTGCTAATTCCAACCTCATATTTTCCTATGGTCCCTGGCCAAAGTTGGCATACAGAGGTCATAAGGAATGACATTGCTTTCATCCTTTCATTCACTTCTTCAACTCCTTTGGCTAGAGTGGAAATAAATCTTTCATGAGAAATGTTTGGAAATTTCACATTGATATCCTGCAAGTAATCTTTTAGGTATACCAAACTCTACTGAGATGTGGAGAGGAGGTCCTCAGCCAGGTATCTGAACTGCCATTTCATGTGCAGTCTCTTCCTTCCAAAGTGTACTCCTTTCTCTGTCACTCTCAATGTGGGTGTCTATGAGCCATGGACAGGATAAAGAAATTGGAAAGGTACACCAGGTTCCAGAAGCACTCTCAAGTTGCTGGACTGGAATCCTGTTCACGACACAGGTCTACCATCCCAGCAAGTGGGGACATTCAAGAAAGGTAAGGATCTGGAAAATAAAGGGAGAGTGGGATGTTGGCAAGGCACACATTTGAAAAGAGGACTGTAGAAAGTCAGGGAGGAGGAAGCTAGGCTTACAGTAAAGTCCCCTAGTTCCACTTTTTCAGAAAACTACACTGCAGCCATTTAATGCGGTTTCCTTCTTTCTATGAGGCAAGAGAAGCATATGATGCAGGAGAAGGGAGGGAGAGCAAGGGAGGGAGTCTGCCACAAGAGGAAAGGGTGCTGCTAAAATAAGAAAATACCTTGAGAAAAAAACAGAAACACAACTCAGAGGAACAAACAGGGGAAATAGCCCCTTTGGACAATAACTGATCTATCTCCTCTTGCAATTATGGTGAGGGAGGGGTGGTCTTAATCAGCCCTAACGGGGGCTGGCATAAGAGTTCTAAACTATAACCCTCTGACACTATCCTCAACACCCAGGCGTCTGTGGTAATATGAGCCCAGAACTGAGCGAACAGGGAGTTTATTTAGATAACGAATAACACCTGGATCAGGTTGGATAGGGGCCTGGCAACAAAGGATGGAGGTCAACAGAGGGAGATGATTGTCACCTGCAAGAAAACAAACAGACGCGGTGACAAGGAGGCAGGACACACATGGGTTGCTTACCTGTAACCATGGTTCCTTGAGTGGTCACCTGTGAATACATACATATGATATTTGCGCTTGCGCAGACAAACTTCGGAACCCTCTAGAAGAAATCTTAATAGCCTCGCTGAAGCCCCGCCCCTAACTCCCCCCACCGCCTATATAGCCAGTGGGAGGGGCTTCAGCCCTTACTTCTCTCTAGTCATGAGAGACCAACAATCAATGTGAGGGCATGACCAGAGGGGAGGAAGGGCGGGCTGTATGTATTCACAGGTGACCACTCAAGGAACCATGGTTACAGGTAAGCAACCCATGTTTGCCTTTTCTTGGTCAACTGTGAATACATACATATGATAGAATAGCGAGCTACTGACCTTGGTTGGTGGGTAGTCAGGCCGCCGCAGAGAAGAGGACTGCTTGTCCAAATCCTGACTGTCTCCTGGAAACCACATCAAGTTTGTAGTGGGAGACGAAGGTTTGATGGGATGACCACGTGGCCGCACGGCACACCGCATCAAGCGAAACGCCCCTCATGAAAGCCGCCGATGTGGAGACCGCTCTCGTCGAGTGGCCCTTGAGTTGTTGCGGAGGCTCTTTTCCTGCCATGCGATAAGCCTGGCGAATCGTCAGCACAATCCAGGACGATAGTCTCTGGGAAGACACCGGAAGGCCACTGGCGTCCTTCCTATACTTCACGAAGAGTCTAGGGGACTTTCTTATTGAAGCAGTTCTGTCAATGTAAAAGGCCAAGGCCCTTCTGACATCAATGAGGTATAAGCTAGTTTCCACAGGCGTAGTGGGGTTCTGAAACAAGGAGGGCAGAACCAACTCCTCCGACATATGGAACCTAGACACAACTTTAGGTAAAAAAGAAATATCCGTCCTTAGGACTACCTTGTCCTTGTGGAACTTGGTATATGGGGGGTCAGCCCTCAGAGCGCATAACTCGGTAGAGCGTCTAGCTGACGTGACTGCAACGAGAAATGCAGTCTTCCAAGACAAAAAGGAGAATTCAGCCAACACCAATGGTTCAAAAGGCGGTTTGGTCAATGCCAACAGAACTAGCTCAAGGTTCCAAGAGGGAGTAACGGGAGCAACAGTCGGGTTAACATTCTGAATTCCTTTCAGAAAGAGTTTAACTACTGGGTCCTCAAAACAAGAAGGGAGGCCTGACCGCCTGCGGTACCAAGAAATGGCTGCTAAGTAACACTTTACAGAGGAGTATGATAATCCTTTCTCAGAAAGAGCAAACAAAAAGTCTAAAACCACAGAGATAGGAACTTTTAAAGGGTCCAGTCCCTTAGGGGAAAGGAACTGTGTAAAGCGAGTCCATTTGTACTTATAGGCCTTCTTCGTGGAAGTCTTGTGGGCAGCTTCCACGATGGCCAGAATTGGCGCTGACAAGTGTGACAGCGGTGTCACTCGGAGGGCAGGACCCTCCAAGCTGTCAGTCATAGCTTCTCGACCTCTGGATATAGCACCTGGTCTTGCTGTGCAAGTAGAAGGTCGACCCTGTGAGGTAGAGGGACAAACATCCCCTTGGACATCTCTAACAACAGGGAGAACCACTGTTGTCGGGGTCACCAGGGTGCAATGAGAATACACCGTGCCCTCTCCCTGCGGAGCTTGGCCACCACCCTGAGAAGGAGGGGAAAGGGTGGGAAGGCATACATCTGTGCCCCACGAGATCAGGAATGCGTCGCCCAGGCATCCCTGAGCGGGGTTCGCGTGCGTCCTGGAGCAGAAGGCTACACACTTCTTGTTCTGCTGAGTGGCGAACAAGTCGATCAGCAGAGTGCCCCAGGCTCGAAAGAGCCGGTCTACCTCCTCCTGGTGTAGGGATCACTCGTGATGGGTCAGAGGGGACCGGCTCAGCGCGTCTGCCAATACATTCTGTTCTCCCGGGAGGTATAGTGCTGGCAGGTAAATGTTTCTTGCGATGCACCACTCCCAGATGTCGAGGGTCAGGTTCAACAGGGTTTTGGAGTGTGTACCCCCTGTTTGTTTATGTAGAACATGGTGGTCGTATTGTCTGTCACGACCTGAACCACCTTCCCCGTTGACCACCCTCTCGAAAGAAAGCAAAGCCTTGTGGACCGCCAGCAGCTCCAATACATTGATGTGTAGGGTACGTTCCTGTTGGTTCCACAAGCCCTGGGCCAACAAGTTGTCTGAGTGTGCCCCCCCCCCCGTCATGGAGGAGTCCGTAGTGATTGTCACTGCCGCCGACGGGGGGTCGAATGAGGTCCCCGCACACACATTGGCCGGATCCAACCACAAGTGAAGGGAGGACTTGACTAGTTGCGGAAGGGACAGGAGCACCGAAGGGTTGTCTGTTTTGGGATGGAAGACATCCAGGAACCACGACTGCAAGGGCCGAAGGCGGAGCCTGGCATAGGGTGTTACAGCAGTTGTGGAAGCCATATGGCCCAAAAGGACCTGGACCTGTCTGGCCTGAAGCATTGGGCTGTAGATGGCTTGCAGAAGCAGAGCATGAAGGGCCAAGAACCTGTCGTAAGGGAGGTAGGCCTTGCCCTCCATGGAATCCAGCACTGCCCCTATGAACTGGATCTGCCGTGAAGGGGTTAAGTGGGACTTGTCCTTGTTCACCACCAGACCTAGGGACTGGAGGAGAGACAGTGTGGTAAGTAAATTGTTCTGTACACGGATATAGGAACCCCCTATAATCAGCCAATCGTCTATATAGGGGTAGACCATGATCCCTTGGGTGCGGAGGAACGCGGCCACCACCGCCATGCACTTGGTGAATACGCGGGGGGCTGTGGCTAGACCGAATGGAAGGACGGTAAACTGGAATGCCCTATCACCCACCATAAACGAGAGGACTCTACGGTGATACGGGGCAATGGAAACATGGAAATAGGCAACCTTGAGGTCCACTGTGGCGAACCACATGCCCTTGCCGAGGAGTAGAAGGATGGATGACAGTGTGACCATCCTGAACCTTTTTGGAACAATAAACTCATTCACCCGTCATAGATCCAGGATGGGTCGGAACCTGCCATCCCGCTTGGATACCACAAAGTATCTTGAAAAGAAACAAGACTGTTACGAGTAAGGTGAAACCGGGGATATAGCCCCCTTTTTTAATAAGCTGTCAATTTCCTCCAACAAAACAGGGGAGGGAACCGTTGCCTTAATCTGGCCCACAGGGGAAAGGCATATAAACTCAATAAAATAGCCCCCATAAATAATGCTTAGGACCCAAGAGTCCTGCGTAATGGAGGCCCAAACAGTAGAAGCCTCTTAGCCTGTCTCCAAACAAGGGAGAGTCCAAAGGAAGACCCGGGCAAGAGTTCAAACAGCAGGGTTCACAAGAATCCTCAGCTCCAACGGGAGGTGGGATTTGGTCAGTAGACTCCTCGGAGCTTGATGTGTCAAAAACGCCGCTTGGAGGCAAGTTGGGGCTTGGAGCCCCCTTGGTAAGGCTGTTGGCGGCCTTGGTAGGGCTTATTGTTATAGGGCTGTCTGCGGCCCCCCTGGTAGCGGTTGTTGAACCAAGGCTGGTTCCTCCCTCCGCCATGGGAGTAGCCCCCAAAACCCCTACGAAAGAAGTTACCAGCAGGCTGCCACCGTTGTCTCGGTTGCTGTGAAGCTTGAGCCAGAAAGCCAAAGCGGTGAGCTGCTTGGCGAGTCTGGTGTTTCTCCTTTAAGTCGACGTCCGTCCCCGGGTTAAACACGCCGTCATGATGCATCGGCATGTCCTCAGGCAGTGACTTCCCCTCGTCGGAGAGTGTCAAGGAGCGTAGCCAGGCATATCGGCGCATTGCTGTCGCGTTAGCGAAGAGCCTGCCAGCGGAATCGGACATGTATTTGGCTAGGTCCTTTTGGAACTTCGCCAGCTGGAAAGCCTCAGTGGAGAAGGCCCGCGAAAATCTCTGCTCACTTGACGGTAGCAGATCTAGGAAGGGGACGATCTTCTCCCAAAGGTACACCTGGTACCTTGCAATATACTGCACATAATGTGCCATGCACGCGAAGATGCTCGCTGACAAATGGGCCTTCTTCCCCATTGTGTCGATACGCCTTCCTTCTTTATCTAGGGGGACGAGAGTGGCCCCCTTCGATCGCTTGGTCTTTGCGACATCCACGACAACCGTGTTAGGCTTCTGGGGTCAGAAAACCCAGTCGGCAGACGACAAGTCCACCTTGTACAGGGCTTCAGCCTTCCTGGGAATCGCCTGCACCGAATATGGTGGTACTCCCGCCACGTCCATGAGTTTGATGAGGAATGGCGATGGGGGGACGGAAGTGAACATGGATGCCCCTTGCTCCTCAGGAGTCCAGCTTGGGTCCTGGACAGAATCTACAGCCGCAGTAGCCGGAAGCTCCAAAGATTTTACCATGCGGCCCATGGTAGCCACAAATTTAGCAAAATCGGAGGGGACCTGCTGGTCTTGGTCAGCGTCCTTGAGCTCCTGATCCCCCTCCTTGTCAGTGTCAGATGATGCTAACTCATCATTTGGGCCTTGAGTGGCTGTGGCCTCATAAGCTGAAGCAGAAGACCTATGAGCCATCACTGGCGTGGAAGGGCCACCAGGGGTAACAGTTGAGGCAGGCAGGACAGTTGGTAGGGAAGGCAATGGCCTCGGTACCGAGGGTGGCACTTGGGGTCCGTAGCCTCCTCCTGATGCAGCCCATTGGGCACCCAGTGGTGGTGCAGAGGGAGCATAATACATAAATTGACCCTGTGGGGTCATTTGGCAGAAGCCTTGCTCATTGAAAGGGAATGAAGGCACATACTGGGATGGCAGGGAAGGCAGTCCAGGAGCCCCTGGATTCCCCTGCAATTGAAAGCCGGGGCCAGCTGGTGGAAACCACAGGGGAGCTGCTCTCGTCGCTTGCCCTGTGGAAGCAGCTGATGATGAAGGCAGCATTCCTGTTGAGACAGCCGTGGGCGGAGCTGCAGAAACAGCTGATGATGAAGGCATCAGTCCTGCTGAGATCGCCGGGGTCGGAGCTGCAGTTCCAGCTGAGAGAGGGAAGAGAGGAGCTGCTCCTGCCGCTTGGTGCGGTACCGCCAGGCTTGGCATCGGGGAGCGGTGCCTTTTCCTCGCTCTTCTGTCTGGAGAAGGAGAGGAGGGGGAACTTGACCGCTCTGATTCTGAGCGGTAGCGCCGATACCGGGGAGCTCCTCTGCCTCCGGAGAGGGCTCTTGGGCGGCGCTCCGAAGCTCCGCCTCCCAGGGGGGAGGAGCCGCCGCTGAAGACTGCATCTGAGGAGGCAAGGCGAGCTCTGGCTCCGAGGTCTCGCCCAACACCCGGGCTGCCTGCTGCCTCGGCGCCGGGGGTGACAGCAGCGGCCTCGCTGGGGAGCGCCTCTCATCCTCGAGAGGCGTCCCTGCCCTCAGCGCATGCTCCTGCGCCTGCGCGGGCTGAAGATCGACGGGCGCCATGTTTTCAAGCTGCGCCATCGCTGAAGACGACGGGGAGGCCGTTCCCGCCAAGATGTCAACGGCTGCAACCGGTAAAGAAGGCTGGGCGCCATTTTGGGGCCCCTTTGCCTATTCCTCCTCGTCTGAGAGGGAAAGCGTTGGCATATAGGGCAGCTCTGGACTAAGTGCCCCTCCCCCAGGCATGCCAGGCACAAGGCATGGCCATCGTTGTCCATGGGGTAAGAGTTGAGGCAGCCAGCACATTTCTTAAACCCGGTGGTATTCGACATGTTAAAGGTATTCTGCGATCTCCGAAGAAGGAAGGTCGTTAATTAGTCCAAGTAATCAGGGGTTGGAAAATGGCTCACAGCGATTAATACAGTCCGTTGTTCGAGGATTGGAGAAGGTAGAGTAGTCCGGTAGAAGTCCGAAGGTCAGGTAACGAGGTAATCAGTCCAATTAACAGTAGTCAATTACTACTAAAAGCAAGAGGGTTCTCTGTCTGCTTTTCCGAGCGCGGAAAGAGAGAAGTGAGGGTTGAAGCCCCTCCCACTGGCTATATAGGCGGTGGGGGGAGTTAGGGGCGGGGCTTCAGCGAGGCTATTAAGATTTCTTCTAGAGGGTTCCGAAGTTTGTCTGCGCAAGCACAAATATCATATGTATGCATTCACAGTTGACCACGAAAAAGCAATCAGTAACGCCTCTTAACAGAACATTGGGACCTTGGCTTACCCTGAAAGGGTTGTCCCCGAGGCTTAGATCCATATGGCTGCCGCCTACCTTGTTGGAATTTAGCAGCACTGCTGCCTCGAAATCTAGAGCCGCCCCCTGCCGAGTTGTAGTAGCTCCTACGAAAATATGGTGTAGACGTCTGACATCGACGCTTATCGTTATAGTAATAAGGTTGGGAAGGGAATCCAAATTTGCTGGCTGCCCAACGGGTGTCCTGCTTTTGTTTGAGGTCTTCATCTGTTGTAGGGTTAAAAAGACCTTTCTCATTCAGTGTCTTGCCCTCCTCCGATAAAGAGGAAGAGTGCAGCCAGGCATGGCGCCTCAACGCCGTGGCTGCAGCAAACATACGGTTGGCCCCCTCCACCATATGAGTGGCGAAGTCTTTTTGGAACTGCGCCAGTCCTATTGCCTCAGTCTGTATCATTTTTGCTAATTGCTGCCTTTCAGCAGGTAACCACTCAAGATGTGGTAAGAGAATTCCCCACAAATAATTTTGATAACCGCTGAAGTATGTGGCGTAATGCGCCATTCTGGTAAAGAGTCCAGTGGCCAAATGGATTTTCTTGCCAATGGCATGTAACTTTCTACCCTCTTTATCAGCTGGGGAAGGCAAAGTACCTTTGGGGCGTTTGGCTTTGGTAAGCTCACTAACTCCTGTATTGGGTCTAGAATCTATGGTTTAGTCACCCATTCTGCTATGGCCAAATCAACCTTATATAATGTATCTATACGCCTCGGAACAGCCGAAGCGAGACCTGGGGAGATATTGGATGGCAATGCCAATTTGAGTAAATAAGCCAGAGCTGGTACCGCCTGCGAGGAGGGGGCGCATTGCTCCTCAGCTTTAAACATTAGATCCTCCACCAATCCAACATTCTTGGGAGGAGGCAAACCAAGTGCCCTGCTTAATCTGCGCATTAATGCCACAAAATCCGCATGTACGATTCACAGTGACCACGACAGGGAAATAAAATCTACAAAATAAAACAACGTGCAGATAGACCCAGCAGGTAATCCCCCTTCCAACCCAGAACTAGAGAAAAAAGGGATAACATAGTTTGGCCACTGACACTCACTGTACACAGTCAGCAGATTCTCCACATAATAAGGAGATACTGGGGTCTTGTTAATCATATTGGAACGCCCACCTTCCCCAGCATTCAAACGCACTCAGAATTTGAGAGATTTACTGGTGCACTCGGATCGTTCTTTAAAAATCACACACAGTACCCTTATGCCAGGGAGCAGGCCTTGTGGCCATTGTGCATGTTGCAATCAAATAAAAACTGAAAGAGAAATATACAGTCCTCAAAAAGACAGATATTTTAGCATAATTTTTTTTACGTGCTCATTTAATTGTGTGTATGCCATTATGTGGTTGTGGAAATGTTTATGTGGGGCAAAGTTCCCGGCCTTTGAAAACCAGAATGTTGGAACACAAGTCCAGGATTAGAAATTCAGCCGATAATTCCATATTATACTCTCATTTTAAGACCAAAAAACACCGTACAGACTCTTTCAAGTTCATGGGTCTGGAACAGGTGAAATCTCTTCCACACACCAATATACATGAATCACTTATTAGAGCAGAATCAAAATGGATTTCCTTCCTGGCAACCGAGTATCCGGGCGGGTTAAATGAACCTCTGTCTTTAAGGGAGCTTCTTACCTGAACTTACCTGAAACCACCTGTACTCACCTGTTCTTTGCACTTTGAGACTTACCTTTCACCTCAATATGCTACTGACCTCTATTGCACCTGAGGAACTCTACTCTAAATTGTACCTCCATATAAGGAGAAGGACCAGAGACATGTTCACCTTTGGGTCAATTTCTGACTTCATGTCTGTATGCTCTTGAGATCATTCATCCAGGTATGTATTTTTCCTCTCTATTGTAACACATTGCTATGGATATGCAGTTGAATTGTTGTTTTTTGGATGTTTATAATGTACAATTCTTTTAGATGATATTTGATTCTGTCTTGATCGAATTAATGGAGTTTCCGTCTCAATAAAGCTTGAGGATCAGGCCAAACGGATCAGGCCTGGAAATGAATGCTGTTGACGGTTCCTTTTTAGACCACGTCGCTACCAGGCTGGAATCGGATTTCTTCGCGATCAGTATTGGCCATTGGCGCCCGCCCTTGTGGAGTTTCGCTTCTTTACAGTGCTATACCTAGGAGCCGCGAGAGGCATTCATCGCTCGCTTGGGGGAGGACCGTGTGTTTTCCTCGATATATACATTTGCTGAACTTCATTATTTCCATTTCGGACTTTGGACTTTCAACTGCATGTATCCAACTAAATGAGCGGCCCCACAATTTCAGCGGCAGAGGTAAAGTGTTTTGTCTGCAAGGACTATTCACTTCATGCATAGGACTCCAATCGTCACATTTTGCTAAAATACCTAATGTTGTCTTGGGATTTACCCAATTATGTATATGGTAGCACTAGTCTAGACTTCTAGGCAGAATAGAACAATAGTTTTGATATGCAAAATTGTATATGTTTTGTATGTTTACACAGTCTACTGCTGCTCAGTAGTGCCTTTGCCTATTCCATAGCCTACCCATTGACTCATCCCTTTGCTGGAAGGCCGTAGGAGTCACAATCTGGAAACTTTCACCATTTCATTGACTTCTTCACTTGCTTTTGCATGCACTTAAATAAATATTACATTGGACATGCTTTCCAGTTTTCCAAATTCTGCAAATCCCTTTTTCCAATATGCTTAAATCCACTCAGATAATAAAGACTTCAGTTAGTTCTGGCAGTTGCTGTGTGAGCCACAGTTTCTTCCAATCCGCGACTGCCTTTCGTGTCAAAAGTGGATTGCTGCCTTTAGCGCTGTTATCCAGGGAGTACAAAATCCAGCAGAAAAGTCTGAATCTTTGAGACATACGGACTTGGAAAAAGGATCACTTTTAGTAAAGAGTTGGGATAAGAGAAACGGGCCCTGTTGCTGGAATGTCATGGGAGTCACATTCTGGAGGCTTACGGAGATCATGCAGAACGGCACTGCTTGTATGCTCTGATTCTTATATTCACCTGCCTACACAAGAGGCGAACATTGTTTTATATGACGAATGTTTACAAATTTCCCAATGAAATCCTGCATTAGGTGTACTTGAATCCACTCAGAGAATAGAGAGTTTTGTTCGTTCTTATTGCTGTTAAATGAGTCATAATCTTTTCAGATCCACAACTGGCCTCTCGTGTCCAAAATGCTTTACCGCTTCTGGCATTGCCAACACGAAGGTGAAGGATTACACAAGAAAATTGCCATTTCTCCACAGATGGAATAATGGAATTGGAAATACACATCAGGTCCCAGAAAGCCTGTGAGACTGCTGGCCTGAGTGCAGTAGTGTTCTCACCATAGGTCGGATATTCAGGCAAGGAGGCAGAGTCAAGACATGTGTCTTGACTCATGGGGGGGCAGGATGTTTGTAAGGAACACATTTCGAAAACAGAACGGTAGAGTTGGGGAAGGGAGAAGTAGGCCGCATTGCTGGAGTGCCATGGGAGTCCTGTTCTGGGGGCTTAGGGAAATCATGAAGAATAGCACTGCTTTCATCTTTTCACACTTTTCCTCACTTGCTGATGCAAGAATTGAAATTTAGCTTCTATCAGAAATGTTTATGAATCCCCAATGAAATCCTGCATTAGGTTAACCTAGAATATATTCAGTCAGGGAATGGAAAACTCAGCTATCTCTCGCCGCCATTGTGCGTGCCCCCCTCTTCTCCTACACTACTGCCCTCTCCAGGCAAACGTGGATTACTGCCTCTGGTATTGTCATCACGGGAGTGAAAGATTCCACAAGAAAGTTGTCAGGGAGTGTGGGATGTATAAGGAGCGCTTTCCGAAGACAGGAGAATCAAGAGCTGGGGCAGAAAAAGCTGGCCTCACAATGAAGACCATCATCCCACATTTGCAGCAAAGGCCACAGCGGCCATGTTCTGCATCTTCCTTCTTTCTATAAGGCAAAAGAAGCCAATGCTTCAGGAGGGAGAAGGGGAGGGAGTCTGCCACAAGAGGGAAGGGTGCTGTCAAAACGGAGGGAGTGCCAGAGAGAAAGCCACACCCCACTTGCAAAAAAAGAAAGAAATAAAGAACTCAGT
>JARBWK010000011.1:70137351-70149166 GCA_030556195.1 Anolis apletophallus
TTTGCCAATTGGCCGATGGAGAAGAAGGCCACTCCCACCTTCGAGCTGAACAAGAGCTGGAGCCTCACTTCAATTCAAACAGCTCCTGAGTCCACATCGCTCCGTCCTGCAATAGGGCTGGAAGCAAACTCCTTTCTGTGACCAAGCTGCATGTTCCCAAATGTGCTTGGAGGTTTCCCCTACAGTTGTGCTCAAATGCATACCACAAGTCTTTGCTTTCCTTCTTTTCACTTATGCTCTGGCAAGCAGACATAGTTGTTTGAAACTTTAAAGTGTATCTGAAACTTTGCAAATAGTGCTTTAAAGAACTGAAACTTTGGAAGGTCATCCGAACGGAGACAAGCTGTTCTCAGCATACTGAAATGTGGGGCCTCACGAGTGTGATGTAGGCCATTCTCTTTTCTGACTATCTGTAAAACTGTTTTTCAAAATGCCATCCTCGCTAGGCCTTGCTTGTCAGGCCGAGAAGATGAGATCGTTTTAGGTAGGTCCTTTATATCATTCGGAAACAAAACCGAAGCAAACTCCTTTCTGTGACCAAGCTGCATGTTCCCAAATGTGCTTGGAGGTTTCTCCTACAGTTGTGCTCAAATGCATACCACAAGTCTTTGCTTTCCTTCTTTTCATTTATGCTCTGGCAAGCAGACATAATTGTTCAAAACTTTAAAGTCTATCATGAATTTTGGAAATTGTGCTTTAAGAACTGAAACTCTGGAAGGTCATTTGAAGGGAGATAAGCTGTTTTCAGCACACTGTAATGTGGGGCCTCTCGAGTGTGATGTAAGCCATTTTCTTTTCCGACACTCTGCGGAATTGTTTTTCAAAGTGGCATCTTCACTCTGCCGTTCTTGTCAGGCCGGGAAAATGAGATCGTTTTAAATAGTTCCATTACATCACATAGGAAACAAAACCAACACTGGTGGCTTACTTAGTACTTAGGTGATCCCTCGTAGCTCAAGGATGATTGCCTTCCAGATGTGGTGTCTTGGTGGCGAGTCCGTAGGTGGCTGTGGAGCCCTATTCTTGATCCGCATCTTCTCCCACAGTGAGGACATCAATTTCCAGGTGGAAGGTGGTCCTGGTTAGAGTTCACTTGATGTACCTTTCTCTTGGCACATTTCTCTCTTTCACCCTCCGTTCGTGTCTCTTTTAATTCCGCAACACTGCTGGTTACAGCTAACCTCCAGTTCGAGCGCTCAAGGGCCAGGGCTTCCCAGTTCTGGGTGTCTATGCCGCAGTTTTTGAGGTTGGCTTTAAGCCCGTCTTTAAATCTCTTTTCCTGTCCACCAACATTCTGTTTCCCGTTCTTGAGTTCAGAGGAGAGTAGCTGTTTTGGGAGGCGGTGATCGGGCATTCGGACAACGTGGCGAGTCTAACGAAATTGATGGCGGAGGAGCATCACTTCAATGCTGGTGGTCTTCTCTTCTTCTAGCACGCTGGCATTTGTCCGTCTGTCTTCCCAAGAGAGTTGCAAGATTTTTGGGAGACAGCACTGATGGAATTGTTCCAGGAGTTGCATATGACCTCTGTAGACAGTCGACGTTTAGCTGGGTTGGGAGGACAATGGCTTTATAAACAAGCACCTTGGTATCCCTTTGGATGTCCCAGTCCTCAAACACTCCCTGCTTCATTCGGAAAAATGCTGCACTCACAGAGCTCAGGTGGTGTTGTATTTCAGTGTCAATGTTGACTTTTGTGGAGAGGGGGCTGCTGAGGTATCCAAAATTGTTAACATTTTGTAATGTTACACCATTAAGCTGTATTTCTGGCATTTGAGAGGGATTGGCTGGTGAATGCTGGAAGAACACTTCTTGATGTTCAATGACAGCCGAGCTTCTCCAAAGATGTTTAGAGTGGCTTGTAGGTCTTGTGCCGTCACGTCCAGGCACTTAAAGGGGCTAAAACTAAAGATGTGCTTCCTATCTAAAGCCTGGGGGACTACAGGTGTCTTCTTTTTGATGCTCAGGGGTCCCAAAAACCCAAAAGCCACTTCCGGTTAAAGTTGAACAGCAAACACAAACTTTATTCAAGCAAAGTCCTTGGCAGACTTGGTTCGGTTCTTAATGGTTACAAAACAGACTTGGTTGCTGGGATAAAGATTGAAAAAATCCCCCTTTGCTACCACCTTTGGTAAGGAAATCCGGGGATGTTCCCTATCCTGACTTTGGCTGGCTATTTAGGAAGAACGGATCTTCCCCTATCTACGCACAGAGTCAGTTTTATAGGCAAACCTAGTGAAGATTGCAATCAGATAGCCCCAAAAATTACAACATGTACAGGACTATAGCAAGGTGCGTTGGCTAGCTATCCATCTTACAACAACACAAAGTTAAGGTAGTTAGAAGACCCTATAGTATAGAAGATTCTATACTTAAAGGACTCTATACTTAGAAGACTCTATACTATAGTATAGTACTTACAATGGCCTTTCTAAGCTGGCCTAGCTTGACCAAGGCACATCTGATTTGTTCTCTAGCTGAGAGAAGACTAATAGGAAATCTCAAAATGGAGACCCATCCCTGGGAGAAAATGGGGCAGGCTCCAAACTAAAGTGATACATTTGCAGAGCTCAAGCAGCAAATTCTGCAAACCTGTAAATGATCAACTAACAGGGTGCCACTGAGTCTGCAATGGACCCTGGAAAAAGTTGCAAAGGATGCTTTTTCCTTTTAACTATGGGGCAATGCAAACAGACGTCTGGAAGATGGAACACTCCCCGCTAAATTTCCAGCATATGGAAATTTACCAAACAAAATGGGCAAACACCTTTGACTTATATACAACAATATCAATTACAAACTTATACACTGTAAACATTCAAAACAAGGTCGTTGATTGGCCTGTCCAAGACAGACATCTTGTCCCTGCTAAGAGTCTTTAGTTGAACTTTCCTAACCTTGCCATCAGGGCAAGGAAAGGTCTTTAGTATGATGCCCATAGGCCAGGCATGGCGGGGCAAGTCTTTGTCCTTGAGTAATACAATGTTGTCCTATTTGACATTGTCCTTCAACAACACAATGTCGATCTTGTCATGGTGATGACACATGAGCAACAAAACAATGTGGCTATTGGGGGGTTACAATAATGGAATTTTTAGTGCCCAACCTGAGGTTGACTGGCCAATCTCACACCAACTCTCAAAACACCCTCCTTATCTTAAAAAAAGGTTTAAAAATAAGCCTGAACTTGTAAAGGCTCGCTATCCTTAAAAACTATACGGTGTCTATAAGGCTTGATGAATGTGATGTCTGAGCAGTCTCTACCCTTTTCAAGGACGACAGAGGCAACCTGCTCACTATACTCGCTAACTTCTCTTCATGCAGCCCAGACCGGGGTCTTGAAGCTGAGGTCTCTACAGAAGACCTAACAGGAGAACTCTTAGCTCCATTATTAATAACAGCCAGAGCATCCGAAATAAAATCCAAAGTAGGTGGGTTGAAGGAGAGATCTTCATCCAGTGAGTCATCTAAACAGATTGAACTGGCCAGAGCTGTGATAGGAGTGCTTGTACTTGAAAAAGGAACACAAGCAGAAGTAAAAGGAGCACAGATATTTTGTTCCTTTTTTGGACTAGTGTCCTTTTCCAGCCTTTCAGCCCTCTCTTTCTCTTCCTTCCTGTTCTTCTTGTTACTCTGACCATCTGTATGGAAAACAGGAGGTGGGGGAGGAGGAGGAAGAACAGGAATGGCAAATGGCGTGGTTGATGGTGAGACTGACAATGGAACCATGACTTCTGCTACCACCAATGAAGACTTGTGAGAAGTGCTATCATCCAAAGACAGGTCACTGCCACTCCCACTCAGCTTCTTCTTTTCAGATTTGTATGAATTCAAAGCCATTACCCCCAGCTGCTTAGACACTTTCATCTTCCGAGGCTTTTTCTCCTTTTCTGCCAAATGCCTGTTGTTTGGCAAAGCAGGCCTATCTTCTTTAAAGGGCAAAGGGGCTATCCAATTTCACTCTGCACTTTGCATTGCTTGGGAGTTCATGATCTCCAAGAATCTTTGCTCGTCTTTTGAGAGCACTGTGGTTTCGTCTGGCAGCTTGAACTGTCTCTTCTGGTCACAAGAGGAGACGACAAAGGCAGATGCTATGCGACCCTACAACTTCTTTCTCCCTGAATACGTGGTCATAGTGTAGTCGACCAACTTGGATTTAAAGCCGAACATGCGGAAGAAAGCTGGAGTAGCCAGGGAAGCGTCACTCTGTGGATCCAGCGCCACATAAAGTCTCTTTCTAAGCCAAGGGCACTTGGCCGGATAAACATCTGCCAAGCAAATGGGATGACAAACTCTAAGCCGGTGTGCATCAGAGCACAGTTCAGTACAGGCGACCGCTGACACCTCCAAGTCTCTCTGTGCTGTGGCTGAACTGTCCGCGTCTTCGGTCGCTGACTTCTCCTTGGATGGACCGTCCCCTTTAGAGAGGGAGGTGGCCTTGGGAGTTGTGCATTGCAGTGCAATGCCTTGGGCTGCTGCATTCCTCACACTTGATATCCTTTTTGCAGTTCGATGCAAAGTGTGGAGTTGCACCACAGCACCTGAAGCAGATTCCCTGCTTCTGAACTAGTTGTTGCCTTTCTTGGTATGGCTTCTTGCCAAACTCCCGGCAATTGGCCAAACTGTGAGGCCTTTGGTGGATAGGGCAAAGAACCTCCTTCCCCTCTGGCCTGGGCGCATCAGTCTTGTGCTGAGTTTAAACTGCCTTTACACTGACCGGTCCCTTGGCCTCGCTAGGCGGTTTGTTGTCCACATTAGCGGCCTTCTCCAGATGAATCCCCTGATATAAGGCGGGCAGACCTGTCTGAGGGTCGTTTCTCTCTCTGGCAGCCCGGTTTATGAACTGGACCAGGTGAGAGAATGGTGGATACGCCTGGGCGTGGGCCTCCTTGAAGTTGAAAACCTCCTTCCCCCAAGATTCCTGCAGGGAGAAGGGCAGTTTTCCAAGAATCTGACACTGGGACAGATATTGATCAAGGCACACCAGCCCAGGCAACTCTGGATTGTCTTTAGCTGTTTCCAGCTGTGACAGGAGGTCACTAAGGTCCCACAAGAGCTTGCAGTCCTTAAGCTTCCGGGTTGGGAACCGTTGAAGCTTGTCCATCAGGGATGCCTCAACTTCTGAGCTCATTCCATATCTTTGGTCCAGTCTGTCCCATGCCTTTTCCAGGGCTTTGATGGGGTCAGCTACATGGGCTGCGTAAATCTTCTTAACTTGGGAAGAGGAGGCTGGACCCAACCAGGTGCCCATCAAAGTCAACTCTTCTTCAGGCGACAACCTCAGATCCCTAATTACTCTTTTCAAAGTGACCTTCCGGAGAAGGAATTCTTCCGATTTGTCTGAAAACTTTTCGACCCCCTTGTCTTTCAGGTTTCTTTTGGGGCTTCTTAAGATTGAAGTGAGCTGGGATTCCGGTGTTACCGGAGACAAATGCGATGTTGGCTGTTGAGGGGTAAGATCCCATGGTGCCTCCGCTGTAGACCTTTGACCCTTAGGATGGAGGTCGCCTCTTGTTGATGGACTGGCAGCTCTCCTGGTACTAGCCGGAAGGGCCCGAACAGCGCTTAGCTTTAATGGTCTTGTAGATGGTCCTGGGATTGTAGCAGGAGGCACAGGAAGCCTGAGCAAAGACGAACTCCCCGCAATGGCACCCTGGACTTCAGGCAACTCGAAGGCAACTTTAGGACCCTGATCCAGCTGAAGTGGGAAGTCTTCATGTTCCACGTCAGAAAGCTGGCTGCTTAAACTGTTAAGGTGCACAAGCACCTTGGAAGAAGGGTTCTGTGTTGGCAACTGACTTAAATTCTCCTCTGTAAGTTGCCCATTTGGGGACTGGGACAAAACCACGGCCCTTATTCTCTTGGCATCTGCACCAGCCTTTGCTCTAAGCATCTCTAACTCACTTTGCCTTCGTGCCTGCTCGATCTGGCTTTGCGCCAGGCTTTGAGCATGGTCCAACTGGCTTTGAGCCAGGCTTTGGACCTGTTCCATTTGGAGTCGCTGTTCCTCCTCCTTGAAGAGGAGGGACTGATCAGCTATCTTTGCTTCCACTTGGGCCTCTGTGATCTCGCGCTGCAGCTTGAGATGTGCAGCAGCTTCTGAAGAGAAAGCGCTTCCAGCAGCGGAAGATTTATGGGAGCGGCTATGTTTGGAGGATGCATACTCTCTCAACTTGGATGCCTGGCTAGAGTGGCTAGACTTAAAACTAAACGCCACTGAAGGCGATTTTAAAAGGTTTGTCTCACGGCTACCTAAGGGGGACTGACTTCCCTTTGGCACAGACCTTGGATTAGCGGGAGGAGAACTGAATTCTAGGGTATTTAGAATTGCTCTTACCCTATTCTCCTTTTCACTGGTGTCAGCCAAGACACTCACTATTTTCAACTCTGAGTCCTTATCATTAATACGCTCAATGACCTGGACTGCCTCAGACACCAAACCCTTCCAAAGATCGAAGGCCTGTTCGAGGTCTGACCTTAACATGGATGGCACTTTTGTAATGCCCAAGCGCTCTATTCTGCACATCAGAGTTGTGATGCGTTCCCATGCTGAGGCTATCTTAACATGGAGGAGCTCCTCTTTCTCAACTAGCTGGGCTAGCATCTTGGCTGAAGGGTGTTTTTCCCTCTGGGATCTTACATCATGACCTTCAGCCCCAGCAGTAGGTGCCCCATTTACATTTACATCATCTTGAAATTGCACAGACATTGTGAACCCTTATAGCAAAAAACAAAGCTTCAATAAAGGCAAATGCAATACGCAATGAAATGCACAGCACTCAAACACAACAATAAATGACCATGCAACGATGCTTTGCAAGAAGTGAGACTTTGGCGCCAAAATTTGGCGGGCAAACTGCTAGATAGCAATGAGGTCGCAATTTGCTGCTGGAAGCCTTCTTAGTGAAGACCAAGAAAGAAGGGAGGAGCTTCTTTGGTGAGTATGGCGCAAGCTACCAAAATGGCGGCTTCACCAAATTTTCAAGCACCTCGTGCTCCGCGGCTCGGGGCCTACCGCCGAAGGAGCAACGAGGCCGACAGCGGAAGGTGAGAGAGAAAGGGCGCCTTCTCCCCGCTGTGCAGAGACGTCACCAAAGAAACACGATGGAGTGCTCCGCCACAGCCGGACAACCATTCCGGCCGAGATCCTTGACCCTCGTGCTCCACGGCTCGGGGCCCGCCACCAAAGGAGCCCGGGATGGGTGGGTACTGCACAGCCGTGCAGACCCAGGGACAGCCGCGGGGGCTACTAGCGCACACGTGAGCCCAAATCAGCCGCTGGAGCTCCACGACTTGGGGCCTGCCGCCGAAGGAGCTCAGAAGGAGTTGCTGGGAACTGCACAGCCATGCAGTCCCAGGGACAGCCGCTGAGGTTACGCGCGCACACACGTGAGCCAAGAACAGCCACTGGAGATCCGCGGCTCGAGGCCTGCCACCGAAGGAGCTCAGAAGGAGTTGCTGGGAACTGCACAGCCATGCAGACCCAGGGACAGCCGCTGAGGCTACGGGCGTGCACACGTGAGCCAAGAACAGCCTCTGGAGCTCTGCGGCTCGGGGCCTGCTGCCGAAGGAGCTCAGAAGGAATTGCTGGGAACTGCACAGGCGTGCAGACCCAGGGACAGTCGCTGAGGCTACGCGCGCACACACACGAGCCAAGGGACTGCCGAAATTGAGGGAATGGTGCTCCACTCCCTCACCTTTCTTCAGCCTGGCAGCAAGCTTGCTGGTGCAAACCAAAAAAATCAAATTCCCTACGGTTGTGCAGGCTCAGCTAAGGCGGAGAGGACCACAGTGTATGTAAGTACTGTGCCGTCATGCCCAGGCACTTAAAGGGGCTAAAATTAAAGATGTGCTTCCTATCTAAAGCCTGGGGGACTGCAGGTGTCTTCTTTTTGATGCTCAGGGGTCCCAAAAACCCAAAAGCCACTTCCGGTTAAAGTTGAACAGCAAACACAGACTTTATTCAAGCAAAGTCCTTGGCAGACTTGGTTCAGTTCTTAATGGTTACAAAACAGACTTGGTGGCTGGGATAAAGATTGAAAAAATCCCCCTTTGCTACCACCTATGATAAGGAAATCCGGGGATGTTCCTTATCCTGACTTTGGCTGGCTATTTAGGAAGAATGGATCTTCCCCTATCTAAGCACAGAGTCAGTTTTATAGGCAAACCTAGTGAAGGTTGCAGTCAGATAGTCCGCAGGCAAAAAAAAGCACCGCGAGGGCAGAAACCAGCAGCAGGAGCGTGCGTGCGTGTGCATGGCAGGAGCGCCCCATCCGGCTGGTGAGGCCCGAAGATCACCTGGAAGAGGACTGAAGATCTACTAGTAGCTCCCGAGCTACCTAATGAGCACCCCTGCTCTATACTACTACAATGGCCTTTCTAAGCTGGCCTAGCTTGACCAAGGCACATCTGACTTGTTCTCTAGCTGAGAGAAGACTAAAAGTGCCACATTCAAGTGCCACCTCGGAGTTGGTTGAGGTTGGCAGGATTTCCCTGGGTACTGGTTGTGGGGGGTCGGGAGCAGGTCAGGGTTTTGCCCTCCCTTCTGCTCGAGATCCCCGT
Organism: Anolis apletophallus; assembly: GCA_030556195.1. NCBI lineage: Eukaryota > Metazoa > Chordata > Lepidosauria > Squamata > Anolidae > Anolis > Anolis apletophallus. The sequence goes on from JARBWK010000011.1 coordinate 70,145,913, forward strand.
GTACAACTGTAACTGAAGTGATACATTTGCAGAGCTCAAGCAACAAAATCTGCAAAATTGGCTGCAAACCTGTAAATGATCAATTAACAGGGTGCCACTGAGTCTGCAATGGACCCTGGAAAAAGTTGCAAAGGATGCTTTTTCCTTTTAACTATGAGGCAATGCAAACAGACGTCTGTAAGACGGAACAGGTCTTCTTCTGAATGCGTACAGACAATGTTGTCATTGGCATACTGCAGTTCTGTAACAGATGTTGTTGTAACCTTGGTTTTGGCTTTCATTCTGCTGAGGTTAAATAGCATGTCATCTGTCTAATAGATGATTTGCGCTTGGGTGGGAAGCTTCCCATCAACAAAATGAAGTATCATAGCAATAAAGATGGAAAATAAGTTTGGGACCATAACACATCCCTGTTTGACACCTGATTCCACCTTAAATGGGTGACTTTGGGAGCCATTGCTGTCGAAGACTGTTGCCATGTCACCGTGGTGGAGCCAAAATGTTCACAAATTTGTCGGGGCATCGGATTTTTTGGAGGATGGTCCAGAGACCACTGCAGTTCACTGTATCGAATGTCTTTACAGGGTCAGCGAATGCCATGTACAGAGTTGATTTTGTTCCCTGCACTTTTCTTGGGGCTGTTGTGCAGTGAAGATATGTCCACTATTCCTCTGGCGGGGCAGAAGCCGTTCTGGGATTCTGGGAAGGTATCTTCTGAGATGGGCAGAAGGCGGTTTGCAAGGAGGATTTTCCCAGCAGAGGTTCGAGATAGCTTGATAGTTTCCACAATCTGTTCTTTCCCTTTTATATTCTCAAAAGGGTGATGATAGTGGTATCCTTGAAGTCTGCTGTGTTTTTCTTGGTCTCCCATACTTTTTCAATGAGCTGGTGGAGTTGTTGTGTCACCTCAGGTCTACCCTCCTTAAAGATTTCAGCAGGGATCCCATCAGGTCCACTGGTTTTCTTATTTTATTTTATTGCTGACTGATGGCATTGCTGACTTCTTCCAACCTAGGCAGTGCTGCAAGCTCATCCATGGTTTGTTGTTGCAGGATTTGTGGGAGAACCTCTTCGGCCACATTGGAACTGCAATTAGGGAAGCTTTGGTAGTTCTCTTTCCAACGTAGTGCAACTGATTTTTTGTTCTTCAAAGGTTTGGTTCCATCTGATGAGCGTAGAGGGCGTATGCCATAGTTTCTTGGTGTGTAGATGACCTTTGTGGCTTTAAAAAATCCCTGGGAGTCATCGGTATCTGCCAAGAGTTGGATTTCTTCACCCTTCTTTGTCCACCGGACGTTCTTGAGTTCTCTGGTCCTCCTTTGGACCTCAGCTTTTGCACTGGCATAGCTCTTTTTCTTAGCAGCGCAGGTGGCGTTTCTCTGCCTTTTCTTGTCTATTAACTGTTGGATCTCATCATTTTCAACAAACCAATATTGATGTTTCTTAGTTTGATATCCAATGGTCTCTTCGTAGGCTGTGATGATGGAGTTTGTTCCAATGTTCCTCAACATTTTCGGGGTGTTCTATGGGTAGCTGATCCTCGAGTGTTGTTTGGAGACGGGCTCTTTTGGAGGGATCATGAGGGGCTTGGGTGTTCATTTTGTGCCTTATCCTCCTTCCTTGGAGTCTGCGTTTGGGGGCGATCTTGATAGCCACTGTGAATCGGATTAGCCTGTGGTCTGTCCAGCAGTCACCAGCATCTGTCGTTGCACTTGTGAGAAGCACGTCATGGCAGTCACTGGCACGGGTAATTACATATTCTAAGAGGTGCCAATGCTTTGACCGGGGGATGCTTCCATGAGGACTGGAGCTTGTTTTTCTGGCGGAAGATCATGTTGGTGATGATCAGGATGTCTTCCGCACATTTTGTGAAAAGGATGCCATTTGAGTTGCTGGTTTCAACCAGCAACTCAAATGGTGGCTTACAGAGGTCATACGGAATGACACTGCTTTCATCCTTTCATTCACTTCTTTAACTCCTTTGGCTAGAGTGGAAATGAATCTTTCATGAGAAATGTTTGGAAATTTCACATTGATATCCTGCAAGTAATCTCTTAGGTATACCAAACTCCGCTGAGATGGGGAGGGAGGTGCTCAGCCAGGTATCTGAACTGCCATTTAATGGAACCTTTTTCTACAGAATAGATAGCAGGATCTTTTCACAAAATAGTGCCAGAGGGAGGAGTCAGACAGAGAGAACTTCAAGCTTTTCCAATCCGCTACTGCCATCTCATGGCAAAAGTGCATTACTGTATCTGGTAGTGTCACCATTTTGTGGAACTCTTTCCTATAGGAAAGATAGAAGCGTCCTTTCATAAAATGGTTACAGAACGATGGGCCTCCTTGCTGCCTTGTGCCTTACAGTCTTTTCCAATCTGCTACTGCCCCCTTGTGTCAAAAGTGCATTATTGCATCTGGTACTAATATCACAGGAGCCCAATATTTGACAGTAAAGTTCTAATTACTTAATGGACAGGAAAGAAAAGGAACTGGAAAGTTACATTAGGTATCAGAAATCCTGTAATACTCTTAATGTGCCGAACAAAAATAGTATTTATGCCACATGTCTGATATTCATAGGAGAAAATGCGCTGAGTATATTGGTACACTTCAAAAAGAAAAGCAGTGTGAGACGTTCCCAAAGAGCACTTTTTGAAAACAAGACAGTTGAGAACAGTGGAAGGTACTGGACTTGAGCCACCTTACTGGAGTGCCGTATAGTTTTTGATGCTCTGTGAGCATCAAAAACTAATCCGCTACTGCCCTCTCGTGGCAAAAGTGCATTACTGCATCTGGTACTGCCGCCATTTCGTGGAATTCTTTCCTATAGAAAAGATAGCAGAGTCCTTTCATAAAATGGTGGCAGAAAGATGGGCCTGCTCACTGCCTTGTGCATTACAGTCTTTTCTAATCTATTAGTGCCCCCTCGCGTTAAAAGTGCATTACTGCCTCTCGTACCATTTCATAAAATGGCGGCAGTATCAGATACAGTAATGCACTTCTGCCACGAGAGGGCAGTAGCATATTGGAAAAAGTTGCATTGGGACTCACAGAGCATCAAAAACTATGCGGCACTCCAGTAAGGTTGCTGAAGTCCAGTACCATCCACAGCTGGTGGAAGAGGGAGAGGTCTTTTCACTGCCTTGTTCATTACAGTCTACGCTAACCTGTTACTGGCCCCTCTTGTCAAAAGTGCATTACTGCCTCTGGTACAAATATCATTACTGCCTCTGGTACCATTTCATTATATGGCG
>JARBWK010000011.1:70149266-70169725 GCA_030556195.1 Anolis apletophallus
CTGCAACAACGTCAAACCTTCATATGTCTTTCACACAGCCACTATCTCTTTCGCACTTTCTAACTCTTCTACTATATCTTTATTCTATCACATGGTTTTCACCTTGTTTTCTACGTACCCAGATGCAATAGCACTGGGGAACAACTGCATATTGTTTTGTGTAAACCTACTTTTGGTTTTCTGCTTTTGTTTTTACAATACGAAATCTTCAATAAAGATTGATTTTTTAATAAAAAAAAAGAAACAAAAGCAGAGTGGAGAAGTGTGTGGAAACAGACAGTTGCCCACAAGGCACACGAAAGAGGTCCTTCATCCCAATTCCTTTGCCATTCAAAGTCCTGAAAACAGATCATCCTCCTTTTAATGGACCTCCCTGCATTTGGGTTCTTAAAGTAATATTTTAAAATTTAATGATACAGTTTGGAAAACACCTTGAATTATCATGTCTTGTCAAAGATATAAAGAGCGCCTGAGCAGAGAAAAAACGTGAAAACAATGTCATCTTCTTTCTGTTTTCGAATATACTATAAACCTCCTACAGGATTGGTAAGAATGTAACTAGTAATGGCTTCTTGTTTGCAAAACTGGATAGCTTGCTTGCAAAACTTTTCCTGGATTGGAAAGATGTGGACTCAAGAGCTGCGCGAGATGAAACGAAGCCCTTCTCCTGTTCCGTTTCATGGTGGGAGTGGCGTTCCTCCTCCTCCTCACCTCCATGTGCTTTTACGTCCCTCCCATTTCCTACTTCCTCTTTCTCTGACTCCTCCCCTGCAGTATAAGATACAGTAATGCACTTTTGCCATGAGAGGGCAGTGGCGGATTGGAAAAAGTTGGACTGGGACTTGCACAGCAGCATCAAAAAAATATGTGGACGCTGAGTGGATTCCAGTACACCTAAGACAGGATTGGCAAGATTTCTGTGAGAAATTAGCAGAGTTGGAAATAGTTGGACTTGGACTCACACAGTAGCATCAAAAAGTATGTGTACCCTAGGTTCCCCATCTGAGTGGATTCCTATATTCCTATGCCCTGTGCTGTGGCACGGGAGGAGGGGCGCGAGCCAGGGCCGAAACACCTCGCGTGGGCGGAGGCTGGGGCCGTGGAAAGGATGCCAAAGAAGAAGCGGAAGATGGCAGATAGGCTTGATCCCCAGGAAACTATCAGATATCAACTTGAAGAGCAGTTTTGTAGATGCATGCATTGCTATATCTGATAGTGATGGAGAGCAAGAGTCAAAAGAGGAACACAGCCCGCAGAAGAAGAGAACAAAGCAGAAGCTGGATAGAGCGAAGTTTGCAGCAAAAAGAAAAATTGCACAAATGACAGAAGATGAGCAGTTTGCTCTGGCTCTCAAAAGGAGTGAGCAAGAAGCCATGCAATTGAACTCCCAAGAGGAGGGAGAGCTTCTGAGAAAAGCCATTGCAGAGAGCCTAAGTAGCTGCCAGTTTCCTGAGTCTTCTGCTGCAGCTGCTGTGCCTCTCCTTTCCCCAGCGCCAGGATCTCCAGCACAAAGCCACCCAGCTGAACAGGAGGATCCTGAGCCCCTTGAAGCTGTGCCGCCTAGCACCCACTCTCTATGCTCCGGGTGCAGTTCTCTCTCACCCAGCAACCCAGATGATGAAAACGGACAGGCAGATGTCGCCAAGAGGCCCTTCGTAGTACTAACTTGCACAGCAGCATCAAAAATAATATGTGGACGCTGAGTGGATTCCAGTACACCTAAAACAGGATTGGCAAGATTTCTGTGAGAAATTAGCAAATTGGAAAAAAATTGAACTTGGACTCACACAGTAGCATCAAAAAGTATGTGTACCCTAGGTTCCCCATCCGATTGGATTCCTATATACCTAACACAGGATCGGCAAGATTTCTTTGAGAAATTTGTAAACCTTTCTTGTGGAAATTTCCGTTTCAACACTTGTAGAAACAGGCGAGAAAGAGAATGAAAAAGCAAAAGCAATGCCATTTTGTCCATGGATCCCCTAAGCTACCAGAATGTAATTCCTGTGGCACTCCAGTAAGGTGGCTCAAGTCCACCTTCCACAGCTCTCAAATGTCTTGTTTTCAAAAAGTGCTCTTTGGGAACATCTCATGCTCCTTTTCTTTTTGAAGTGCACCAATGTCTTCAGCGCATTTTCTCCTGTGAATATCAGACTTGTGGCATAAATACTATTCTTGTTCGGCACATTAAGAGTATTACAGGGATTCTGATACCTAATGTAACTTTCCACTGCGTTTTCTTTCCTGTCCATTAAGTAATTAGAACTTTACGGTCCAATAATGGGCTCCTGTGATATTAGTACCAGATGCAATAATGCACTTTGGACACGAGGGGGCAATAACAGGTTAGAATAGACTGTAATGCACAAGGCAATGAAAAGACCCCTCCCTCTTCGACCAACTGTGGAAGGTATTGGACTTCAGCCACCTTACTGGAGTGCCGCATAGTGTTTGAGGCTCTGTGAGTCCCATTTCAACTTTTTCCAATATGGTACTGCCCTCTCATGGCAAAAGTGCATTACTATCTGGTACTGCCGTCCTTTTAAAAAATGGTACCTGAGGCAGTAATGCACTTTAGACACAAGGGGGCAGTAGCAGATTAGAAAAGACTGTAATGCACAAGATAGCGAGCAGACCCATCTTTCTGCCACCATTTTATGAAAAGACTCTGCTATTTTTTCTATAAGAAAGTTCCACGAAATGGCGGCAGTACCAGATATAGTAATGCACTTTTGCCACAAGAAGGCAGTAGCGGAATGGGAAAAGTTGGATTGGGACTCACAGAGCATCAAAAACTATACGGCACTCCAGTAAGGTGGCTCAAGTCCAGTACCTTCCACAGTTCTCCACTGTCTTGTTTTCAAAAAGTGCTCTTTGGGAACGTCTCACACTGCTTTTCCTTTTGAAGTGCACCAATGTCTTCAGCGCAATTTCTCCCATGAGTATCAGACTTGTGGAATAAATACTATTCTTGTTCGGCACATTAAGAATATTGCAGGGATTCTGATACCTAATGTAACTTTCCAGTGCCTTTTCTTTCCTGTCCATTAAGTAATTAGAACTTTACGGTCAAATATCTTGTGATATTAGTACCAGAGGCAGTAATGCACTTTTGCCACGAGAGGGCAGTAGTGGATTGGAAAAAGTTGGATTGGAACTCAGAGAGCATCGAAAACTTTCTCCATCTGAGTGAATTTCCGTATACCTAACAGGATCGGCAAGGTTTATTTTGAGAAATTTGTAAACATTTCTTGTGGAAATTTCCCTTTGAACACTTGCAAAAACAGGCAAAAAATGATAAAGTAAAAGCAGTGTAATTGGGCATGACTCCACTAAGCAACCATAATGTAATTCTTGTGGCACTTCTTGTGGCCCAAGTCCACCTTCCATGGCTCTCCACTCTCTTGTTTTCAAAAAATGCTCTTTGATCACATCTCATTCTCATGTTCTTTTTGAATTGCACCAATGTCTTCGGTGCCCCTGATCCCATGAACGGACAAGCCATAACCTCAAGTGAGAGGTAACATTTCAGACACTCTCCCTTTGTGCGACTCCTTCCTTTTTCTGCAGCAAACCAAACCTAGGAGACTGTATTTCCTGACTTGTGGCATTAACACTAATCTCATTTCGCACATTGAGAGTATTTCAGGGATTCTGATACCCAATGTAACTTTCCAATGCCTTTTTCCCCTATCCATTCAGAAATTGGAACTTTACTGTCAAGCACTGAGCTCCCAGGATATTAGTACCAGAAGCAGTAATGTACTTTTGGCACGAGGAGGAAGTAACAGATTGGAAAATGCTGTAATATACACAGCATCAAAGAGAACTAGCTGAGCTTCTCTCTCTCTCTCTCTCTCTCTCTCTCTCTCTCTCTCTCTCTCTCTGTGACCCCTCCGTCCGCCACCATTTTATGAAAGGACGTTGCTATCTTTTCTATAGGAAAGAGTTCCACGAAATGGCGGCAGTACCAGATACAGTAATGCACTTTTGGCACAAGAAGGCAGTAGCAGATTGGAAAAAGTTGGATTGATGGTCTTAGAGCATCAAAAACTATGCGGACTCTATATTCCCCGTCTGAGTGGATTCCAGTATACCTAACAAGAATTGGCAAGATTTCTTTGAGAAATATTTAATCATTTATTGTGGAAATTTCCATTTCAGTGCTTGGAAAAACAGGAAAAAATGAATGAAAAAGTGAAAGTAATGCAATTGGGCATGAATCCCATAAGTCAACAGAATGTAATTCCATGGCACTCCAGTAAGGGGGCCCAAGTCCACCTTCCATGGCTCTCTACTATCGTTTTCAAAAACTGTTCTTCTGGGGGGGGTTGAAGTGCATCAGTGTCTTCAGTGCTCCTGCTCCTGTGAATAGACGAGGTATAACCTCAAGTGACAGCTAACATTTCAGACATTCTCCATTTGTGCAACTCCTTCCTTCTTCTGCTGCACACCTAACCAAGGAGACTGTATTTCCTGGCTTGTGGCATCAACACTATTATTTTATGACACTTTGAGAGTATGACAGGGATTCTGAAACTTAGTGTAACTTTTCAGTGCCTTTCCCCCCATCCATTCAGAAATTAGAACTTTATTGTCAAGTATTGGGCTCCTGTGATATTAGTTCCAGGGACAGCAATGCACTTTTGAGACGAGGGGGAAGTAACAGATTGGAAAACGTTGTAATACTAGCAAGGCACTGGAAGAAGAACTCAACACCGAGCTTAGATGAATAGATTTTGAAGGCAATGGATATGATACAGATGGACTCCTTATGGCAGAGGATGAACAACAAGAAAAAAGGAGTAGACTGGGCCGACTTTGGAAATTATCTACAAAATAAAGGACACAACATTCGGATTGACCTAAATGAACTATAATCTGAGTCACAAGAGAAAACAAGGATTTATCTCATACCAAAATAAGGATAAACATATAGCAATGAACTCTCGGATTACCCCTCGGGAAGTCAACTTTTACTTTCTGTTTCTTCCCCCTTTACCCCCCCTCACCACTACCCCTCCCGTCCCCATCACCCCTCTCTCATTACCCTCCCTACTTTACTTAGGCTACACTATGTACAGATATATGTCCATATATGTGTATACCTACTATCCCCACTGTCCTTGAAAACTGAATAAAAATCTATTTTTAAAAAAAGGAAAACGTTGTAATACACACAGCATCGAAGAGAACTAGCTGAGCTCCTCTGTCTCTGACCCCTCCTCTCTCTGCCACCATTTTATGAAAGGACTCTGCTATCTTTTCTGTAGGAAAGAGTTCCACAAAATGGCGGCAGTACCAAATACAGTAATTCACTTTTGCCACGAGAGGGCAGTAGCGGATTGGAAAAAGTTGGATTGGGACTCACAGAGCATTGAAAACTATTCGGACACTATTCCATCAGAGTCGATTCCAGGCTACTTAACACAGGATTGGCAAGATTCCTTTTGAGAAATTTGTAAACATTTCTTGTGGAAATGTCCATTTCAACACTTCCTGTGGCACTCTAGTAAGAGGCCCCAAGTCCACCTTCCACGGCTCTTAACTCTCTTGTTTTCAAAGAGTACTATTTGAGAACACTCTCCTGTCATTTTGAAGTGCACCAGTGTCTTAAATGCCCCTTTTCCCGTGAACTGAAGATCCTTAACCTCAAGTGAGAGCTAACATTTCAGACATTCTTCCTTTGTGCAACTCCTTCCTTCTGCAGAACACCAAACCAAGAAGAGTGTATTTCCTGATTTGTGGCATCAGCAGTCTGAAACCTAATGTAACTTTCCAGTGCCTTATCTTTTCTATCCATTCCGAAATTAGAACGTTACTGTCAAGCATTGGGTTCCCGGGATATTAGTACCAGAGGCAGTAATGCATTTTTGACATGAGGGGGCATTAACAGATTGGAAAATGCTGTAATGCAAATGGCAGCGAAGAGAACTAGCTGTGCTCCTCGCTCTCTGACCCCTCCCTCTTCCACCATTTTATGAAAGGACTCTGCTCTTTTCTATAGGAAAGAGTTCCACGAAATGGCGGCAGTACCAGATACAGTGATGCACTTTTGTCACGAGAGGGCAGTAGCGGATTGGAAAAAGTTTGATTAGGACTCCGAGACCATCGAAAACTATGCGGACTCTATATTCTCCGTTTGAGTGGATTCCAGTATACCTAACACAGGATTGGCAAAGATTTATTTGAGAAATTTGTAAACATTTCTTGTGTAAATTACCATTTCAACGCCTGGAAAAACAGACAAATAAGAGATTGGGGGGAAAAAGCAATGCAATCATGCATGAATCCCCTGAGTCATCAGAATGTAATTCCTTGGCACTCCAGTAAGGGGGCCCAAGTCCACCTTCCATGGCTCCCTACTCTCGTTTTCAAAAAGTGCTCTCCTGTTCTTTTTGAAGTGCATCAGTGTCTTAAGTGCTCCTGCTCCCTTAAACGGATGAGCTATAACTTCAAGTGAGAGCTAACATTTCAGACACTCTTTCTTTGCGCAACTCCTTCCTTCTGCTGCAAACCAAGGGGACTGTATTTCCAGACCTGTGGCATCAACACTATTATTTCCTGGCTTGTGGCATCAACACTATTATTTTGTGAAGCACTGAGAATAGTACAGGGATTCTGAAACCTAATGTAATTTTCCAGTGCCTTTCCCCCCTATCCATTCAGAAATTAGAACTTTATTGTCAAGTATTGGGCTCCTGTGATATTAGTTCCAGGGACAGCAATGCACTTCTGAGACGAGGGAGCAGTAACAGAAAATGCTGTAATGCACACAGCACCAAAGAGCTCCCCCCCCCCCTCTTTCTCTGTCTCTCTGTGTGACCCCCTCCCTCTGCCACCATTTTATGAAAGGACTCTGCTATCTTTTCTGTAGGAAAAAGTTCCACAAAATGGCGGCAGTACCAAATACAGTAATGCACTTTTGCCACGAGAGGGCAGTAGTGGATTGGAAAAAGTTGGATTGGGACTCACAGAGCATCCAAAATTATTTGGATGCTATATTCCCCATCCGAAGTTGATTCTAGGATATCTAACACAGGATTGGCAAGCAAACCAAACCAAGGAGACTGTATTTCCTGACTTGTGGCATCAACACTATTCTTGTTCAACATGTTGGGAGTATTACAGAGAGTCTGAAACCTAATGTAAAGGATTCTGCTACATTTTCTATGGGAAATTCTACGAAATGATGGCTCAGTGATTCCCACCCCCCAAAGTGGGAGTGGTGTCCTCCCTCTAGAGCTCCCTCCCTCCTGGCAGCATCCTCCTGCAGCAGATACATGAATGGTCCTGCTCCTTTTTTGAAGCAGTTTCTGTCAAGGATGTGTTGCCCTCTATTAAAAAAAAGCAGCAGCATAACATGACTGCAGTGTCTTCTAAAAATGGGAGGGTGGTGGATTTCCTTGTGAGCCTAGCTTTCCCTTCCCCAACTCTCTGTTCTTTTTTCAAAAATTGTTAATTGCCAGCATTAAACCCATTATTTTTTTTAAGAGTGTGCACATGTTAGGAATATCCCTAGTTGATATGTTCTTCAGCACACACCTAGCATAAATATGCAATAAGATTTGTTAGCATGAAACTAGGAATTGCTTTTAGAGTTTGCTTCTTAAACTATTTTTGTACTTAGCGATGTGATTTCAAAAGCTGTTTGAGTCTGAACGAAGTTCCAGCACTTGTCCATTGTAAAGGTGGTAGTGGTGTTCCTCATTTTCAGATCCACATGCTCCAGCGTCCCTCCCCTCTCTGGCCTCTTTTCGCTCTGTAAAACCTCCCTCCACCACCATTTTGTGAAAGGATTCGGCTATATTTTCTATAAGAAAGAGTTCCACAAAATGGCAGTATTCCCATTATAATAGTGCCAGAGGAAGTAAAGCACTTCGGACACAAGAGGGCAGCAGCCTATTCAGAAAGACAACTGGCTCACATGGCAGTGGCAAGAAATGACTGACTTCTTCACTCCATGTTTCAGTGGATTTTAGAATATCTTTTAAAGAATTTTCAGGATTTCATTGGGAAATTGGAAAACAATAATCATGGAAGATTGATTTCATGTCTTGAAAAACATCTGGATAAGAGAATGAATGGATGAAATCAATGGCATTCTGTATGATCTCCCTAAGCCACCAGTGTCAACGGTTTCATCAGTGGTGAAATGGTCTCGCTTTCCCCATCTGACAACCATGACAGAGTAAGGTCGGCACTTTGAAAAATAAAGAGCAGCAGTGTTTTAGAGAAGAAAATTGCCAACACTGAATTCAAGAGACATCCCTCATTCCAATTCCTTCACCTTTCACTGTTAGAAAGATTGTACCCCTTCAAATGGCCTGCTGTATTGTGGGTATTCAGAGCACTATTTGCAGTTTATGACACAGTTTGGACAACACCTTGGTATGTGATGCCCTATCAGATATTCAATGCCTTATCAGATGTTCAGTGATAACCTGAGTGCAAAGGGTGAAAACTGTGGTATGTTTTTCCATTCAAATGTACTATAAATGTGCCACGGAATTTGGGAGTGAACACTTAGGAATGACCTTTGCCCACGGAAGGTAGTCTGCTTGCAACTGTATCGGAGGACTGAGCTATGTGGACTCAGAACTATTTGAGATGAAATGAAGCTCTGGCTATTATTCAGCTTGAAGGGGGGTGTGATGTTCCTCCTCCTCGGCTCCATGTGCTCCAGGGCCCCTCCCCTCTCAGCCCCCCCCCCCCCGACTCATTCTCCAGCACCATTTTGTTAAGTGATCCTCCTATCTTTTATGTGAGAAATTTTCCACGAAATGGTGGCACTTCCATGCTAAAAGTACCAGAGGCAGTAATGCAGTTTTGCCAAGAGAAGGCAGTAGTGGATTGTAAAAAATGGGCTCACAGGACAGCATTGAGAACTAGCTGAACTCTATTCCCCATCTGAGTGGATTCTAGTACAGGCAGTCATCGAGTTACAAACATCTGACTTACAAACGACTCTTGGTTAAGAATGAGGATGAGAGAACAGAAATTGAGAGAAATCTCCCCCTTGGAAGGAAGGGGAATTCACTTCCCCTTCCTTCATGGGGAAAAGGGGTCTCCACTGAAGCTTTGTCACAAATACTTGTTTCTACAACAAGCCATTTTTTTACAAAATCTACTTGTCACAGGGACAGAAAGTGAGGTGAAATCTTCTGATCAGGGGCACAGACAGCAAAGCAAACACCACATGGCTGTTAACCCTTCTCTATGCTATCCAAAACTCATGTATAGGTATATGTGGCTGGAATTACACTCACAAAATGTACCTGTTCTGACACATACAAATTCAACTTAAGAGCCAACCTACAGAACATGTCTTGTTCGGAACTTGGGAACTACCTGTATACCTAACACAGGACTGGCAAGATTTCATTGAGAACCTTGAAAACATTTATTGTGGGAATTTCATTTCAACTCTTGCAGAAACAGGCAAAGAAAAGAACGAAAGAGTAAAAGCAATGCCATTCAGCATGGATTGCCTAAGGCACCAGAATGTGACTTCAGTAAGGTGACCTGGATTACCCTATCCCGACTGTCTACTGTCCTCTTTTCAAAAAATGCTCTTCAAAAACATTCATGTATTTTGAAAATTCCTATTTGTTTGGACTTCAGACTTTTGGCGTGCATACTGTTGCAGATTGGCATTTTGAGAGTCCCATAACACTTTTGATACCAGCTGTAATTTTACAGTTCCTTTATTCCATGCATGGAGAAATTGCAACTTTCCTGTGGACCCCTTCACTCCCATTCTGACCGTACCAGAGGCAGTAATGTACTTGTGCCAATGGAGGACAGTATTGCATTCAAAAAGGCTGGCTCACACAGCAGCTAAGAGAAATAGCAGAGCTCTTTACCTCTGACTCCTCCTGCTACCATTTTGTGAAAGGATCCGGCTATCTTTTCTATAGGAAAGAGTTCCACGAAATGGCGGCAGTACCTTTATGACACTTTTGCCAGGAGAGGGCAGTAGCAGATTGGAAAAGATTGGCAGCTGAAAACTTCCCTTCTAAGGAGAAACTTAGTGGTTCTTTGTATATCTTCCCTTCAACTCTTGCAAAAGCAGGCAAAGAAAACAAAAGGGTGAAAGCAGTGGATTCTGTATGATTTCTCTAAGCTTCCAGTGGCAACATTTGAAATAGTCGCACTTTCCCTGCCTGACAAGCCTGCCAGCGCCAGGACAGCAGTTTGAAAAGCAGAGGGCAACAGTGCGTCCCAAAATGACATGAGCTACACAGCACTACAGTGTTCCGAAATGGACTTCTTCTCTTTCAACAGACCCTTGTATGTTTTGGTTTTTCAAGAACTATTTGCAAAACTCATGATGCAGTATGAGCAAGTTTTAAAAGATGATGTCTGCTCAGCTATAAAAGAGAGCTGGGTCAGAAGAGAATAGTGTGAAAGCAGTGTCATGGGATGCTTTTATATGTAGCATATTCTATACTTTAAATGTCTTACAGGATTTCAGCGGATGCATCTAGGAATTGCGTTTGTTGATGGAGATTGATTTGCTTGGACCATGACTCCTGGATTAGGACACCGTGGAATCTTAAGCGGTGTGAGTCCAAATGAAACTGCAGCTCTTGTTCATCTTGCAGGGGGAGTGATCTCCTTCTGTGTCAGCCAATCAGTGGTGTACTCTCCCCCTCGTGCTGCCCCTTTCTCTGACTCCTCCCTCCACCACCATTTTGTGGAAACATCCCTGCTAGCGTTTCTATAGAAAAGAATTTCACAAAATGGTTGCTGGATTATTTTTTCCAAAAGGGGCTGTGGTGTCCTCCCTCTACAGTGTCCCTCCCTCTTGCGGCCAACTCACTCCCTGGCTCTCCTCCCTCCTGCAGCATTTGCTTCTTTCACCTTCTAGAAAGAAGGCAGCCACAGAGCAGGGCCGTAGTCCCTGTTTCTGAAAATGCAGGAACGGTGGACTTCCTTGTAAACCAACCTCTCTCATTCTCAACTCTGTACTGTTCTGTTTTGAAAAGTGCTATTTGCAAACCTCCCACTATTTCTGTTCTTTTGAAAGTGGGCACTTATATTTTGCATAGGCCAGCTTCCTTGAATATCAGACATCAACATGGTTCTGAAACTATGTACCTTTCCTATATTGCACCTCTGAAGAAATGGTAGCACTTTTGGAATTTTGGATTCCCATTAAGAGATTGCCAGGGAAAGTGTTAGTCTTTTGCCAGGAGAAGGCAGTCGTGAATTGGAAAAGACAGTGGCTCACATTGCAGCTGCAAGAACTAGCTAAGCCTTATCCTCTTAATACTCAAAGGATAGCAATGCAAAATTTGTAAGCATGTCTCATGAAGGATTAATTTCTGCTCTTGCCACAGGAGTTTAAAAAGCAAATGAGTGTGTGAGAGTAATGTCATTCCGGATTTTGTCCTCGGTAAAACAGAACAATTCTATTTGGCCTCACCTTAATCGCTTGAAAACCATGACAAAATCAGGACTGCAGAGGGCAGCAGTGTGTTAGTAAAGAAAACTACATGGCAGTCAATAGAGATCCCATACCCCAATCCCTTCGCCTTGCAGTGTGCAGAAAACAGTTCATACCCTTTGCAATGACCCCTCTGGATTTTGTCTCTTAAAGGTCATTTCTAAAAATTACGAAGCAATCTGAACAACACCTTTGATGATTATGCCTGATTAGATATTCAAGAGAACTTAAGCAGAAGAGAACGATGTGGTGTGTTGTTAAACACACATTTTGTGTCAACATGCAGCTAGGAATTGCTTTATGTCATTGAAATGAATGTGCTTTCTACACTATTCTTGGACTGAAGAGATGTGGATTCCAGAGCTGTGTGAGTGGAAATGAAGGTGTGGCTTTTGTTCAGCTTGAAGGGGGGAGTGGCCTTCTTCTGCATCAACCAATTGGCTACAGTGTCCTCTCTGGCCTCCTCTCTCTCTCTCTGATTCCACCCTCCACCACCATTTTGTGAAAGGATCCTGCTGCATTTCTATAGGAATGGGATTCATGAAATGGTGACTGGGTGCTTCTTCTCCAAAGGGGAGGTGGCTTTCGCTCTCTGGAGCTCCCTCTCTTTTTTACAGCATCCCTCCCCATTGTGGCAGACTCACTCTTCGGCTCTCCCTCCTACTTTTCTGCAGCATTTCTCCTAAGAATCTTTTGCCTTCTAGAAAGAAGGCAGCTGCATAACATGGCTGCAATGGCATTTTGCAGAAATGCAGTAGTGCACATTCTTGTGAGCCCTGCTTAGTGGAAGGGCTGCAGCTGCCTCTGTTTTACCAGGAAACTGCTCTTTTTGATAAACCATATTTTCTTATTTTCCTATGGAAACAAAATGAAGCGCTTTCTGTCTGAGTGAACAGTTTAGTGGCATTAGTACACACATTGTGGGCCTCAAAGTGTGATGAGCTTGTTTCATGATTCCAAATGGAAAAAGTCCATTTGTAAGCTCCTGTAGGGTGTGTTCAATTAAAAAAGCAATTTAGAGACTAGTTTTTATTGGTATTGAACTGTCTTAACTGACAGGCCTGTTATGGATGTTAAATGCATTGAAAAAACAGTGTCAGGGTCAGCTTATTGATGCGATATTAAAACACAGCTGTTTTTTTTGTTTTTTCAGTGGTAAAAGACCACAAGTCCACTCATAGTGCCAGAGGTGGGAGTACATCTTCAAAAGGGAAGCACTGCTGAATGGAACTTTCTGGTGGAATCAGGACCAGAGGCAGTAACGAGCTTTTGACACAAGAGGGCAGATGTGTATTGGGGAAAAAACAGAGGCACATGCTGCATCCCTCCTCTCTCTGGCCTCCTCTCTCTCTGACTCCTCCCTCCGCCACCATTTTGTGCAAGGATCCTATCTTTTGTATGGGAAAGAGCTTCATAAAATGGCAGCCATATGCTTCTTTTTTTTCAAAGGGGGAGTGACTTTCTGAGGAACTCCCTCCCTTTTTTACAGCATCCCTCCCCATTGCAGCAGACTCACTCCCTGGCTCTCCCTCCTCCTTTTCTGCCGCATTTGTTTCCAATTATCTTTTGCTTCTAGAAAGAAAGCAGCCGATTTATATGACTGCAGTGCTTTTTTCTATAAATGTGAGAGCACTGGAATACTCTACAGCCCCCCCTATAGTCTCCTTTTCAAAAGCAAGCATCCCACTCTCTCTGGTTTGTTCAAAGTGTACAGATGTCTTGAATTTCCCTACTTGCTGGAATATTAGACCTGTCCGACAAGTTGAGAGTGTCATACAGCAGCGGAAACATGTCTCTTTGTAATTTTCTTATTCCAACTATGTAGAAATAGCAATATTCCTATTGTGCACTCCCATGATAGCAGTGCCAGGAGAAATAATACACTTTGGATGGGAGAGAGCAATAGCATATTGGAGAAGACTGTTCACTGAGTGGCTAAGAGAAATAATCCATCTTTGTGGATTTTTGCATATCTTAAACAGTTCTTTCAGGATATCAATATGATATGTGTAAAGCTTTCTTGTGAAAGATTCAACTTTTGTCACAGGAACTGAAGAAGTAAATGACAGCAGGAGGCATTCGTTATCATCTCCAGACTAGAGTTATTAGGGGTTTTCATTAAACATTTTCCCTGACCCACTTCTGTTTATCACTGGATGCTGAAATTGCACATGTGTAATGATATAAGTCTCTATAGGTTACATGCCAATTTACAACTCAGAACTGATAACGGTCTTGATTTTACAGGTTCTGAAGTGGTGTGAGCTTTGATAATGGACCCAGTGGACTGCACAGCAGTCCTTAGGTTCCTTTACTTGAAAGGCTGCACACCAAAGAAGACATTCAATGAGATGAAAGAGGTTTATGGTGATGATTCACCCTCATATGATGTAGTCAAGATCTGCATAGTCAATTCAAATGTGGTCGGACTTTGGTGGAAACAGCTCCAATTCCAAGGTGACCCCACTCTGCTATTGATGAACACACCACCCAACAAGTGGAGGTCGCCATTTTGGAAAATCGCCACGTAACCATTCACCACCTAGTCCAAAATGTCAAGATTACTGTGGGATCTGTGGAAAAAATCATCTAAGACCATCTTCACATGCATAAGGTATCCACTTGCTGGGTCCCCTGGATGCTCACACCTTTCCAGAAGCAGGAATGAGTCGAATGCTCTCAGACTCTATTGACAGTGATGTGCCATGGAAAGCAGGCTGATCACACAGTATGAAAGCTGGGTCCATCACGATGATCCTGAGACTAAAGTCCAGTCGATGTAATAGAAGCATCATGACTCACCACCTCCAAAGAAGGCACGTGCCCAACTATAGACAGGCAAGGTCATTCACACAGTATGTTGGGACCAGCACTGAGTAGTATTGATGGATTTCCTAGCAAAGGGTGCCATGATCACTGGGGCATACTATGCTTCACTGCTGCAGAAATTGGCCATCAAAACCAAGAGACGAGGCATGCTCATCAAAGGTGTCCGCCTTCTGCAAGACAGTGCACCAGTTCGCAATGCACATGTTACCTAAATGGAAGACTGCTCCTGTGGCTTTGAAGTTTTACCACATCACCCAACCTCATACCATTGGACTTCTACCTCTTTCCAACAATGAAGTTATTTTTGAAGGGCAAGCATTTTTCAGATGATGAGACTCTGATTTTTGAAGTCACAACGTGGCTTTTGGAGCAACCTGTCAACTTCTACAAGCAAGGTGTTTACAGTTGCTTAAAAAGATGGGAGAATTGTGTGTCCCTAGGTGTCACCTATGTAGAGAAGGACTAATTCATTGCTCTCGGACCACAGGAAGTGGGTCAGGGAAAATCTTTAATGAACGCCCCTTGTACATCTTGTGTGAGTGGAAATGAAGCTCTGTCTCTTGTTCAGCTCAAAGCAGGGGGGGGGGCCTTCATCTGCATTATCCAATAGGCTGCAGCATCCTTCCCGTCTCCTGCCTCTTCTCTCTTTGACTTTGACTTGAATGAACCTCTGTCTCTTGTTTTGCTTGAAGGGGGAGTGGCATTCCTCCTTGCCGGCTCCATGTGCTTCTGGCTCCATGTGCTTCTGCGTCCCACCCCGCTCCGGCCTCCTCTCTCTCCAGCTCCTCCTCCGCCACCATTTTGTGAAAGGACCCTGCTATCTTTTCTATAAGAAAGGAAATCACGAAATGGCGGCATTCACATCCTGACAGTGCCAGAGGAAATAATGTGCTTTGAACACGAGAGGGCAGTAGGGTATTCCAAAAGATAGGGCAGCTGCAAGAAATGGCTGAGTTATTCACACCCCATTTTAGAAGAGTTTTGACTTTCTTAATCCGAATTTGAAGGATTTCATTGGGAAACCTGAAAACAATTCTCATGGAAATTTCATTTCAATTCTTGCAAAAGCAGTCCTTATGATCTCACTCAGCCACAAGTGTCAACTTTGTTTCAAAAATGGTAAAATGGAACAATCCAAAATAGCCTCACCTTCTCAGTCTGAAACCTCAACAGACTGAGGACTGCAGATTAAAACAGAGAGGACAACAGTGTTTTAGAGAAGAATATTTCCCACATGGAATTCCAGATGTCCCATATCCCAAGAACTCCACCTTTCATTGTTCTGAATGCAAGCTATACCCTTTCAACTGACTTCCTGAAGCCCTATTTATAAAATGTATGACATAGCTTGAATAAAACCTTAAATAATTATGCCTTATGAGACAATCAAAGAGAGACTGGTGGAAGAGAAAAGGGTGAAAGCCACATCAAAATGATATTTTTCAGCAAACAGGATTTGGGAGCATGCAGATAGGAACTGCTTTTATCATGAAAAGTAGTGGCTCTGTTTGCAATCCCGTTCTAGGACTGAGTGATGTGTGCCTTCTCTGCTTGATGTCCCTCCCCTCTCTGGTCTCCTCTCCTTCTGACTCCTCCCTCCACAACCATTTTGTGAAAGGATCCTGCTATATTCTGTAAAACAAAGCTTTCCATGAAATGGCCGCACTCCTAACAGTTCCAAAGGCAGTCATACAGTTTGGACACAAGAGGGCAGTAGTGTATTCAGAAAGACTGTGACTTACATGGCGGCTAAAAGAACTAGCTGAATTCTTCACTCTTCATTTTGGTGGATTTTTTTTTACAGTCTTGACCAGAATTTGCAGGATTCCATTTCTGACCTGACAAGCATGGCAGAGTAAGGACTGCAAATTGAAAAGGAGAGGGCAGACCACAACTACATGTGTAGTATAAGCCTTGTATATCGTTTGGAAGCATGCAGCCAGGAATAGCTTTTATCGTGAGAAGTATTGAGTCTGTTTGCAATCTTGTTCTGGGACTGAGTGATGTGGACTCCAAACCACATGAGTTGTAGAGAACCTCTGACTTGTTCTTCCTTCTCTGCTTGGTGTTCTTTGGTATACCTCCTCTCTCCGGCCTCCTCGGACTCTTTCCTCTGCCACCATTTTGTGAAGGGATCCTGCGGTGTTCTGTGTGATAAAACGTTCCACGAAATGGCAGCACTCCTTCTCTGAGAGTACCAGTGACTGTGATACACTTTGGACACAAGAGGGCAGTAGTGTTTTCAGAAAGTCTGTCACTTGCAGTGAAGAGAACTACCTGAGTTCTGCATTCCCCATTTTCGTGTACTTTTGACTATCTTGAGCAGAATTTGCAGGATTCCATTGGGAAATCTGATACAGTGAATGCAATGGGATCCAGAATGATTCAAATAACCAGTGCCAAGCTTGTTTTGTTCACAGTAAAATGGATCTATTCAAAATGGTCTCACCTCCCTGGCCTGGCACGTATGTCAGAGTGGGGACTGCAAATTGAAAAGGAGAGGGCATCATTGTCCTAGAGAAGAGTATGGCCCACATTGAATTCCATAGAGATCTGGCATCCCAATATTTCAATCTTTCATTGTTCTGAAAGCAAATCGACAGACTTCCTGAATGACTATTTATGAAATTTATGACACAACTTGGACAAAAGAGAGATTCTGCCTTATGAGATAAAAAAGAGAGGGTGGAAAAGGAAAGGCTGAAAGTATCTATCAAATGATATATTTTTCAGCACATGTATGTAGTATAAACCTTCCTTATGATTTACGAGCATGCAGCCAGGAATTGCTTCTATCCTGAAAAGTATTCACTGTGTTTGCAACCTTGTTCTGGGACTGGGTGATGTGGACTCCAAACAGCATGAGTTGTAGAGAACTTCCGGCTTTTGTTCCTTCTTCTATACCTGGTGTGTTTCAGTATACCTCCTCTCTCTGGCTTCCTCTGCCTCCTTACTCTGCCACCAGTTTCTGAAAGGATCCTACTGTGTTCTGCATGATAAAGCGTTCCACGAAATGGCAGCACTCCTCTTCTGAGAGTACCACTGACAGTGATGCGCTTTTGACACAAGAGGGCAGTAGTGTTTTCAGAAGAGAAGTAGAAGAGAAGTGGCTCTCCATTGAAAGTGAAGTTTTGACTATCTTGACCAGAATTTGCAGGATTCCATTGGGAAATCTGATACAGTGACTGCAATGGGATTCAGAATGATCTAAGCAACCAGTGCCAAGCTTGTTTTGTTCACGGTAAAATGGATCTATTCAAAATGGTCTCACCTCCCTGGCCTGACAAGGATGTCAGAGTGGGGACTGCAAGATGAAAAGGAGAGGGCAGCATTGTCCTAGAGAAGAGTATGGCCCACATTGAATTCCATAGAGATCCAGCGTCCCAATATCTCCATCTTTCATTGTTTGAAAACAAATCGACAGACTTCCTGAATGACTATTTATGACACAGATTGAACAAAATCTTCAACGATTCTGCCTTATGAGATGATCAGAGAGAGACTAGTGGAAAAGAAAAGGCTGAAAGTATCATCAAAATGATATATTTTTCAGCACGCATGTAGTATAAACCTTCCTTATGATTTACGAGCATGCAGCCAGGAATTGCTTCTATCCTGAAAAGTATTCACTGTGTTTGCAACCTTGTTGTGGGACTGAGTGATGTGGACTCCAAACAGCATGAGTTGTCAGAAACTACCGATACACTTGGTATCCATGAATCTGTCTAATCCTGCCTTGAAGTTGTTCAGGCTGACAGCTGTCACAACCTCTTCTGGAAGTGAGATCCATAACCCAATGACCCTCTGGGTGAAGAAATATTTCCCTTTATTAGTCCTAACTTTCCTACCTTGGAGCTTCAGGAGTGCCCTCTAGTCCTAGTGTTTTGTGACAAAGAAAATAATTTTTCTTTATTCACCTTTTCTATCCCATGCATGATTTTATACACTTCGATCAAGTCACCTCTTAGACGCCGTCTTTCAAGGCTGAAAAGACCAAGGCGTTGCAACCTGGTTTCATAAGGGAGCCGCTCCACCCCTTGGATCATTCTTGTTGCCCTTTTCTGTACCTTTTCCAGTTCCGTTATATCCTTCTTAAGGTGCGGAGACCAGAATTGTACACAGTACTCCAAATGTGGCCTTACCATCGATTTGTAGAGAGGTAATACAACATTTGCTGACCTATTTTCGATTCCCTTTCTGATCATGCCTAGCATAGAATTTGCTTTTTCACTGCTGCTGCGCACTGGGTTGACATCTTCATTGAGCTGTCCACCAAGACCCCAAGATCCCTTTCCTGGTTTGTCTCGAAAGCTTTGACCCCATCAATTTGTAGGTGTAGTTGGGGTTCTTTGCCCCGATGTGCATGACTTTACACTTGTTTAGGTTAAAATGCATTTGCCACTTTGTTGCCCATTCACTCAATTTCGAGAGATCTTTCTGGAGCTCTTTACAATCAGTTTCATTTTTAACTACCCTGAACAATTTAGTGTCGTCTGCAAACTTTGCTACCTCAGAATTCACTCTTACATCCAGATCATTAATGAATAAATTAAAAAGTAACGGACCCAAAACTGAACCTTGGGGTACGCCACTTCTCACCTCTTTCCACCCAGAGAAATGTCCGTTTATTACCACCCTTTGTTTCCTACAGTTTAGCCAGGTTCCAATCCAGGACAAGACCTGTCCCCTGATTCCATGGCTGAAGAGCTTATTTAGGAGCCTTTGGTGAGGGACTTTGTCAAAAGCCTTTTGAAAGTCAAGGTAAACAATATCAACTGGGTCCCCTTTTTATGTGTTTATTTACACCTCAAAGAATTCTAACAAGTTAGTAAGACATGATTTGCCTTTGCAGAAACCATGTTGATTTTCTTTCAGCAATGCCTGTTCTTCTATGTGCCTAGTAATATTTTCTTTAATAATGGTTTCCATCACTTTGCCTGGAACTGAGGTTAAACTGACTGGTCTATAATTTCCTGGATCACCTCTGGATCCTTTCTTGAAGATCGGTGTTACATTTGCCTCCCTCCAGTCCTCGGGTACAGTGCCTGATCTTAGAGAAAGGTTACATATCTTAGCTAGAAGTTCAGCAATTTCACACTTGAGTTCCTTAAGAACTCTGGGGTGGATGCCGTCTGGACCTGGTGATTTGTTGACATTTAGTTTAGTAAGGCATATGAGTTGTAGAGAACCTCCGGCTTTTGTTCCTTCTTCTACACTTGGTGTGTTTCAGTATACCTCCTGTCTCTGACTTCCTCTGCCTCCTTACTCTGCCACCAGTTTCTGAAAGGATCCTACTGTGTTCTGCATGATAAAGCGTTCCACGAAATGGCAGCACTCCTCTTCTGAGAGTACCACTGACAGTGATACGCTTTTGACACAAGAGGGCAGTAGTGTTTTCAGAAAGACTGCCACTTGCAAGGCGAAGAGAAGCAGCTCCTCATTTTAGTGAAGTTTTGACTATCTTGACCAGAATTTGCAGGATTCCTTTGGGAAATCTGATAGAGTGAATGCAATGGGATTCAGAATGATCTAAGCAACCAGAGTCAAGCTTGTTTTGTTCATGGTAAACTGGATCTATTCAAAATGGTCTCACCTTTCTGGCCTGGCACGTATGTCTGAGTGCAGACTGCAAGTTGAAAAGGAGAGGGCAGCATTGTCCTGGAGAAGAGTATGGCCCACATTGAATTCCATAGAGATCCAGCGTCCCAATATCTCCATCTTTCATTGTTCTGAAAGCAAATCAACAGACTTCCTGAATGACTATTTATGAAATTTATGACACAGCTTGAACAAAATCCTGAACGATTCTGCCTTATGAGATGATTAGAGAGAGACTGGTGGAAAAGGAAAGGGTGAAAGCATCTGCCAAATGATCTATTTCTCAGCACGCATGTAGTATAAACCTTCCTTATGATTTACGAGCATGCAGCCAGGAATTGCTTCTATCCTGAAAAGTATTGAGTCTGTTTGCAATCTTGTTCTGGGACTGTGTAATGTGGACTCCAAACCACATGAGTTGTAGAGAACCTCTGACTTGTTCTTCCTTCTCTGCTTGGTGTTCTTTGGTATACCTCCTCTCTCCGGCCTCCTCGGACTCTTTCCTCTGCCACCATTTTGTGAAGTTTGACTATCTTGACCAGAATTTGCAGGATTCCATTGGGAAATCTGATACAGTGAA